>JAOWAY010052230.1:0-11790 GCA_028565895.1 Goniobranchus geometricus
TCTCTCTCTCTCTCTCTCTCTCTCTCTCTCTCTCTCTCTCTCTCTCTCTCTCTCTCTCTCTCTCTCTTCCTTTCTATAGACAGAATGTAAAATAGAAATGTTAGTCTGAAAGTACCATAGCATCTACAAAGAGTGGAGGAGCAATGAACTTCACCAAATCCTTGCTGTAGATGGTAGAAAAAAGGACAGACAGTAAGTGGTGTGTAGAACAAGGCACCAATGTGGCAAAGGTTAAGTAGGCTGATGAGCCGCCATTTCAACAATTTATGAATCATTCAGCGACAATAAGAATACAAATTTCTGGCTATGATCAAACACACCTGAGCCATCTCCGTGATAGATTCTAATCATGGAGAAAGAATTATTTTCTTTGACACTCATTCTAAGAATGAAAAGCAATACATGAATAGATGAGTAGAAACGTATCAGGATAAAAGAGTTTATGTTTGAGCACAGAAGGAAGCTTCCGTAAAATCATAGTATCTTGAGAATTGGAAGAAACGAGTCAGGCAATAAAAATTTTCCGGTACCAGCATCCAGGATCTATGACGACAATTAACATTCATTTTTCTACCCAGACACTAAAGGATTATGGAACATCGTCACATCACTCTCTCTCAGATGCAACAGTAGCCTGTAGAGATGGCAATATCAGTTTTATATGGATTTCTATATTTTTTCAAGTAAAATGTCAATACATCAATATCTGTCAATTTTTCAAAATTGTTGTGATACACATCAATAGTTGCCGCAAATATAATCGATATATTTCAATATATATAAAGTCTTGTCAATTTCTTAAACTTTCTTGCCTGAGGTGGTAGTGAGCAATGTAAGACAATAGAATTAGGCCAAGGCTTTTTGTCATACTGATGAGATATACAACATAATGCTAAGAATCTGAATGGTTTCAGTACCGGTATTAGGAAAACAAGACCCTTTTCCTTGGCGTCTCAAATTTCTCTACAGATTCAAATTTCCTCACAGCTGTTCATCTCTCTCATTGTATTGTGAGTGGAAAGATCAAAAAGTCGCTATTTTTCTATCCGCTTCAATACGATAGCGATATTTTAGAAAAATATTGATATATCAATATTCCAATAGGATATACCCACCACTAATAGCTTAGACATCTTCAACAGTGATGTTCATTTTATCTTTTAGAATTTTTATTAAGTCACATACTTTAATGTTTCAATCTCATACAAAATGATATGCGTCTCACACCTATAACAAAAGACCCTGACTTCAAAAATATTTGTGTAAACGTCTCATTGTCACAAAGCAAAACAGCACTCAATGAAATAATATGCAACCCTGGTTTACCAAAATGTTTGAGTTTATGTAGCATAATCTGAAACCCGTCATGTGCCAGTCTCAACACAAAGAGAGACTGGTAAAATGCTCTATACTTTGGCTCATAAAACCTTGAACCATTTCAGATGAGGTCAAAGGAAGCAAAAATGACAAAAAGTGTAAACATCTTATGGCACAGACATGGTTGATTCCCTCCCTGAGTATAACTCTTCAATAAGCAAAGGCACAATAATGTAGAGTTTTTATGATTCCATTACGCAAAAATGTTCTTGGTTCCATACGGATTTTTTTTTTCAATGGATGAAATTGTAACCACATACAGAAATCATTTGAGAATGAGGACAGTAATTGAAAATAAAAAATGTATCAAATCATTCCAAGACATGTCATGAAACTACAAATCCAGTTGAAAAGTTATCGAAAGGAAGGAACAAGACCTTCAAAAAGGCATAATTAAATTACTGTTCATAGAATGTCTTTCTTACTTTCGCCCTGTAATTTTTTTTCCTTTACCAAAAATTTTACATGTATCAAACAGCTCTCTTCATGTTGCTGTGTCACTGTCCAAGGATGTATATTGGCCTGCATTGGATCCTGCCGAACAACACTGACACCAGGGCTGTACGAACAGCTTATCAACGTCTTCCAGTTTTCTCCCTTTTGTCTCTGGGACAAATATAAACAGGAATATGAATGCTGTCACGCCAATACCGACAAAAAGCCAGTATGTTCCTGAAAAAAAAAGCAGTCCAACATTGCTTTAAGTGAAACTCAAAAGCTGATATTAAAATCTATCTATGTGTCATATTAGTTTAGAGCTGGATGGCGGCATACTAGAATGTGAGAGGGGAGGATGTTTTGAACAGGCTTAGCTGGCGATAGAAGATCTTCGGAGGTATCCCAAACAATTAGCCAAAAGAAGAAAAGAAGAAGAAGAAGGAGGAGGCAGAGGAGGAGAAGATGAAGAAGAAGGAGGAGGAGGAGAAGAAGATGAAGAAGAAGAAGAACAACAACAACAAAACAACAACAACATTAACAATATTAAGATAACTAAAGGAAAAAATATATGTAATTGGGGTGCATCATGTCATTTGACAATGGTTAATTTGATATTTAAAAAATGCATTACCAAATTAGTGAACTACCAAATCATTGAACTACCAAATTAGCGCACTACCAAATATGTGAACTACAAAATTTGTGAACTACAAAATTGGTGATCTACCAAATTAATGAACTACCAAATTAATAAACTACCAAGTTAGTGTACTACCAAATAAGTGAACTACCAAAGGAGTACTCACCGAAAAATTAATTACATTAACATAGATTGATTGGCAGAGGAACTGTTGCCTTCTTCTGACTTTGAAAACAAAAAGTAAACATCCACCTGTACTTACAATGAGGCACAGATAAACCTATTCAAATGGCCACCTGTATAGGATGACTAACTACCCAAACAAACACCTGTATAGGATGACTACCTGCCCAAACAACCACCTGTATAGGATGACTACCTGCCCAAACAACCACCTGTATAGGATCACTACCTGCCCAAACAACCACCTGTATAGGATGACTAACTACCCAAACAACCACCTGTATAGGATCACTACCTGCCCAAACAACCACCTGTATAGGATGACTACCTGCCCAAACAACCACCTGTATAGGATGACTAACTACCCAATCAACCACCTGTATAGGATGACTACCTGCCCAAACAACCACCTGTATAGGATGACTACCTGCCCAGACAACCACTCTTCATCAATCCCCTAGGTTTTTCCCTATATTTTATCTCTGGATAAGATGACCACCTGCTCAACAAGACCACGACCACCTATTTTATTTAAGAATCGCCTAAAAAACCTACTCAAGACAGCTGATAGAAACAGACCGATAGCTTAGCTATGGGTCAGCATTCTGTTTCCAAATCCCATGCAAGCTCTGCCCATGTTGAACGTCATTCAGCCATTTTGATATTTATCACCACCTACAACTGATTGGTAAGGTGATACGTATGTATCCATTGTTAGCTTAGCTCTCATGGTGACGGTACAGTGTCATAGGTAATAGGAGGTTGGGTCAGTCATGCAGTTAAAATGGTGGGACAGTCAGTCTTGCACCCACATCTAGGAGTGTCTCTCTCCTGTGATTGCATTTGATGATAATGCACTGCAGTTAGGTGTGAGAGAGATAAACGTCTCATGCTTTTGAAGCACACTACTGTAGTGTTGTTACAATTTATGCTGCAATGTATGTCTGTTGTATGATGTCTGTTGTATTGTGTGATGTCTGTTGTATTGTGTGATGTCTGTTGTATTGTATGGTGTCTGTTGTATTGTGTGATGTCTGTTGTATTGTATGATGTCTGTTATATTGTGTGATGTCTGTTGCAATGAGTGATGTCTGTTGTAATGTGTGATGTCTGTTGTATTGTGTGATGTCTGTTGTATTGTGTGATGTCTGTTGTATTGTGTGATGTCTGTTGTGTTGTGTGATGTCTGTTGTATTGCATGGTGTCTGTTGTGTTGTGTGATGTCTGTTGTGTTGATGTCTGTTGTATTGTGTGATGTCTCTTGTATTGTGTGATGTTTGTTGTATTGTGTGATGTCTGTTGTATTGTGTGATGTCTGTTGTATTGTGTGATGTCTGTTGTATTGTGTGATGTCTGTTGTATTGTGTAATGTCTGTTGCATTGTGTGATGTCTGTTGCATTGTGTGGTGTCTGTTTGTATTATGTGCTGTCTGTTGTATTGTGTAATGTCTGTTGTATTGTGTAATGTCTGTTGTATTGCATGATGTCTGTTGTATTGTATGATGTCTGTTGTATTGTATGATGTCTGTTGTATTGTGTGACGTCCATTGTATTGTATGATGTCTGTTGTATTGTGTGATGTCTGTTGCATTGTGTACTGTAAGGAATTAAACCCATTTATAATGGGATTTCCAGTTGTGCTCAGTCTATTGTCTGTTATGTGGGTTGTACCCCGATATATAACAGGATGTGGTAGTCTGTCAGAGTCAATAAAACCAGTTGGAAAAATAACCATCTTGCTCGGTGTCAATCCTTTGGTATCCCACTTTGTGCACCACTGTGCCTGCCTCTATTCCTGTCACTTATAACAACAAATCTCAGTCCGCTGTCTTGTCAAGGGGATCACCTAAACAAGCACACTTCCTATTTTTTCTTCATCAGACATATACTGACATGTAGATCTGGCAAGCAGAAACAACTTGTCTCGTCTCCTTACCCCTTTGGGGTGGAAGGAGGGGGAGGGGTTGGGAGGTTGGTCTTGCATAGTATGATGGCTACCTCTTGAAGACGACCATCTGTCCAAGAGGACAAGTTTGGTAAATGATCTTGGCAGGTTCAACTGTAATTGTTTTTTTACGCGTCACTCTACTTGTAAGTTATAGATCTAATAAGGATGTTGCCCTACCTACTTTAACAAAAACGGAAAAAAGTAAAAGAAGTCCTTTCAAGCAGAATCGGCTCATGGGGCGGAGCTTATCCTGGTTTCTATAGCATGAAGCGGACAGTGACAGAAAATGTATCCATCACTCTCTGAATAGGATGTTAGTCTATTGCAGAGTACTTTTCCAGCCAAAGCTGTACCCATTTTCACTTGGACTGAGTGATGGAACAGGGGTAAATTTTCATGCCTAAGGAAAAAAACGCATGTGTCAGCAGACCAACACTCAGCCACTGAGCTACAGCGCCCGCTTACAAGAACAGAAAATGAGTCTTTAATATGCTCTGTGGCAGAACTGAAAACAAATCACTAACCATATTCAGTCAATACTTCTATGAGGGTTAAAAATGTCATCGAGACGACAAGGTTGGCTATCCAGTTGGTGGCCGTGGCAAGTGAAGTACAGGTGGATCTCGCCCACAGCGGGTAGAGCTCCGAGTTGATTGTCCATGGCATAGGACCCATCCCTGCACAAAAGATAATTTCAAGAAAAAAGAGTTCAATACAATGTACCTGTGTAAACTGCGAAAACATCTGACTGCAAAAGAAAAAAAAAAAAAAATAACTAGCCCAACTTTTTTGGTGAGGAAATGTTAAATGTGCTATTTTAAGGTGGTATGAGGGTGATAGTAGAATTTCAGCACTTTCAACCTGTTTGGTTATATCAGTGCTTTTCCAGGGTCATTTAGTTTGTCTTTTTTACCCCACACTTAATTGTTGCACGGAATCACTTCACACCCTGCCTATTCCTCTCGGATCAATACTTCTATTAAAGAACTTGTAATGATGTCACTGTCCTGCATATGCAAATACAGGAAGAGTAAAGTTTGATAGGCTAAAACTCCCCGCGCTTTGAAGTAACAAGTCATTTAGCAAAGGGTTTAAATCCACTGGGGCTGAATGCCGACACGGCCGTCGGTACGGGTTCGATCCCACCTGAATAACAATTTATAACATTTTTCTAATTTCTGTCTCATCTCAGGCGGTAAGCTTACATACGTCATCCACCCATGTTGTGTTTCTGTTTAGAAATCAGACTCTCGTTGATTTTGTGTTGTCCAACACCAGCTGTTTGAGTGCAATTTTCCATCAGCTTGTGTGAACAAATGTACTGATAGTAAGAAAACCACTGAATCACTGTGTTTTCACACAACCCGCCAGAGAGACGGTATGAACTACTTGTTCCTTGAAGCTCGAGGAGGACAAAGTTCAACAATATTGGGGGAAGTCAACTGACTGTGCTCAAAGAACGTGCCCTTGCTCAAAAAAACTTTCTCACCCTTATGATCTGACATCGCTCGTCACCCCTACCAGTTTTAACTACAGTCATCTGTCTTGGACATTGTCGTCAAATTGGAGGCACTGATCTTAACAAATTATTATTTTTTGTTAAAATTTAAAGGCGGCTTTTTCAGTTGAGGCATTCTCATACAAAATATTATAAGCCATTGTGACAACACATTGAGTTTACTCATGTTGTCACATTTTTGGAAATCAATAAAAAAAAATCATTGAACACAAAACTAGAATTTAATTAAATCCAAACTTGAGGCACAAAAGAGGAGGAAAAGATGATTCAGTCCCTAAAAAATGGCACTAAACAGCACTAACAGTAAGCATTCTAGAAGTCCAAGAACTTGTCACTCTGATTGCTTTGAAGCTTGAAAGTAAACTAAAGTCAAAACTAAATTACTTCATTAACATATATAACTTATCTGCAAGTGGCTGAAATTAATATGAAAATTGACTGAAGTCGTGCGAAATTACTTTAGTAAGCCCACCATATGACTTAGGCCTATCTGGCAACCGGAAGAGCTGTCTCAGGTCTCGTGTGATTTTATTGTATCCAACATGGCCATACTGTCTAAAATCCAGGGACCGCAACACTGAGGTATGGATTCATGATATATAGATCTACTTTTAGTAGGCTCCTACTAATCGGATACCAGTCATTTTGTCACATAGAGATTTTGACACAGGTGCGGTCAACACGTCACAGTTATCTCGTCACACCCCAAATGCACAACCTTGGTAAACATAGCCGACAAATACTTTGTGACTTGTGCATTCATTTTCATGTATGCTTTGGCCTTTTACACAATTATGAATGGTGACACAATCTTTAATACTTCTCTTGCCCTCAAACACACACACAATCTCCAACACATTATTCCCTCGTACCTGTACAATCAGTAATAACTTCACTGACTCATGCACTCAGATCTGCAAAACCCGACTCATACACTCATGATCTCCAATACCCTCACTCATATCTACACAATGTTTGATACACTCACACATACACACAAGATCTCAAACAACCCTCGCTCATGCACACCGGATGTCTAACACTCTCTTGTATTTTTTATATTATCACTCGTGTACCGTTTTCTTTGGCTCTAATCTCCAGATGTAGTAATCACATCATGTGTTAAATATGAAAATGGTATTTTTTGTGATGGAGGGAGCCAGTACAAATTTGAAAAATAAGGTTACTTTGCATTTTGTTTGCATAAGAGACCATCTGATCTCCAAATTTTTACGCTGCTTTCTGCGATTATTTCTATTTTACTTTGCAAACTAAGCATGCTCCTGTCTAGCTCAGTTGGTGGTTTGTTAGACATAAGGATTCCCAAGATCTGAAGGTCTTGGGTTTAGTTCCCCTCTTCGCTAATTAAGAAAAGAAAGAATCTTAAATTTTAACATTGGGGGCAAGTCTTTGTGTATTCATCTTCATTTAATTCAAGTTTCATTTTCCTTCAGGACAAATTCAACACTTGCATATTTCATGTCTATATTTTCTATAATTTAGATCTAGATTTAGACTAGATAAATCTAGATTTTAAATGCATTTCAACGTGCATTATATGAGGTAGTAATTGTTCAAAGTAGTGTAACATGACATACACAATTTAAGTGTGTTGGTGGTAGAGGCAGAAGAATTCAAGTTAGTATAAAAGGACAAGGCTTTTCTTGATATATAATATTTTCCATTATTTTTATCATGGGCAAAGCTGTGCACATCAGATGTTAATCCTGGATATAATTCGTCGCCTTCACCACATACCGACGTATCTCAAAATTTGGGGGTTTTGAGTCATTCGGGTAAATACACTTAGAATGTCAATATCTTTCATGTGCAAAATTTTTGTAGTGAAATTTGCCATCGATTTTGAGAAAATCACACCTTGCTTATGACACATCCCAATTTTCAGTCCTCAGTCTCTACCACAAACCGGCGTTTGACCTTACGACTTTCTGTGCCGTACGCTTACCGAGCGACTGGATAAGCCCGCCAGCGGCGTATCTCTAAACCTGTCAATTTTATTGGCCGTGTCATTGATGATATGTTACACCTCGTTAATGAAAATCTTATTTGGAGAAGTACTCCATATGAAAAAATGAAAACAAGCCCCCTTGTTTGCCATTTCAAAATGACATATTTGCACTCGTCGTGACGGTTGTTGTTTTCTAATATTTTCCTCTAAAGTTCGAGCGGACAAAAGCAAGACTTTCAGGTATGTATAGTTTTCCTCCTTAATGCTTTCTTTACAATGTATGATGATAATGATGATGATGAGGATGAGGAGGATTATTATTATTATTATCATTATTATTTATTATTATTATTATTATTATTATTATTATTATTATTATTATTATTATTATTATTGTTGTTGTTGTTGCTGTTGTTGTTCTTGTTATCATTCTTGCTGTTGTTGTTGCTGCTGCTGCCGTTGTGATAACTGCTATTATCTTAAGTAGCAGTTGTAGCCGCCGCAGCAGCAGCAGCAGCAGAAGCTAAGCAAAGAGTTCTGATGCATCTCATATTTCCATTATGTGAAAACCAGTTTCAGTTTTTGAATACATGTATTATAATTTGTTGTTATCTTAATTTCCTCAGTAACATGGATCCAATGTCAAGAGGTCGCAAAATGGTAGCATTGAGCCAAAACCTGACATTGCAGAGGAAACGTGCCTCGTCTCCAGTAACTCAACCTCCAAAGTTAATTAAAACAGCGGAAGTAGGAGGAAGTGATGATACTGATGTCCTCAATATATCTGCAGTAGTCAGCGATGTCATCAATCAAGACAATGAAGGTTTGGATATATCAGTTGACTCACTACTCCTTGACCCAGACGTTTCATTTACAGATTTTGCTGACAGATTAAATCGGAGAGATAAAGCTAGGAGGGCAGTAGCCTTTGTCGATGAGCCAACTGCTACTCCTTATTCTGACAAACAACGATCTGTCGTATCAGAAAAAGAAATTCCGTCTGGAAGTTCTTTAGAAATCTCATCTACACCCCGGTCGTTATCACCTCCATCGCCACAACAACCATTATCACCACAATCGCCATTTAAACCATTATCAACAAATTCACCAAGACAAACGGAGACATCTTCTCCACCACCTTCACCAATATCATCTGCAGCAAACAAAATTTACCCAGAAGACTTTCAAGTCGATGGAACTCTCCGTCTCGAAGACAGCGCACCGCTTGAGCAAGTAAAAAAAAGCAAAAAAGATGATTTAAAGTTTCGAAGAAACAGTGGGTTGACTTACATGAGCCCATATTCTGGTGCTCGAGTTCCCCAACGATCCATTAAAGATAGGTGTAAAAGCAAAATGTGCGAAGTGAGGAATTTAGCCTGTTCAAATTTTTCAGAAAATGAAAGGACAAATATTTTCCGCTCCTTCTGGAATCTTGGTGATCTTCAATTACAGCGAAATTGGGTTGCTAGGTATGTTTTGTCCATGGAAACAAAGAAGAAAAATGACCACCCTTCTCGCAGGAACCAAACACTGAAATATACACTCCCACATGAAAGTGTTAACATCACCGTGTGTAAGACAATGTTTTTGAACACAATAGCTGTAACAGAACGCTTTGTTCGTACAGTGTTTGAAAAGATGACCCCGGAAGGAGTGATTCAATCTGAAAATCGAGGTGGACGTCGGAACGTCGATAATGACGCTGTTAAACGGGCTGCAATTATTGCTCACATAAACAAATTTCCGAGGACAGAATCACACTACTGCCGAGCCAGTAGCAAGAGTGAGTACTTATCCCCAGAACTTACTGTCAGTAAGATGTATGAGATGTTTCTGGCAGACAAGAATGAAATGGAACTCAACGTAAGTTTAGCTCTTTACCACATTGTTTTCAAATCAATGAACTTGAAATTTCACGTGCCTAAGAAAGATCAGTGTGGCATATGCCAAAATATGAAGAATGCAAATTCAGCTGACACAGAATTCACCCAAATTTATCAACGACACATAAATGAAAAGACTTTAAGGAGGGGAATCCTGAAGGCCAACACAGAAGCAGCCAGATCCTCACCAACAACATCAACGGCAATATTTGATCTTGAAAAGGTTTTATACCTGCCACAATCCCAAAGAGGTGAAATATTTTACAAACGTCAATTATCGTGTTTTAATTTCACTATTTATGAGGCGGACACAGGTGTTGGACATTGTTACTTCTGGCATGAAGCCGAAGCCGGACGTGGTGCCAATGAAATTGCCAGCTGCATTTTTAAATTCTTAGAGAGATGTGACATGAAAGGCACTGAAAACCTCAACTTATTCAGTGATGGATGTGCTGGACAAAATAAAAACATTATATTGCCTACCATGATAAGAGACTTTTTGAAGAGTTCAAAGTCATTGAAAACTGTACATATGGATTTCTTTGAGACTAATCACGGACAAAGCGCTGGTGACAGCATTCATAGCCTGGTGGAACGTACAGTCAAACGTGTACCGGAGATATCAGTGCCTTCGGAACTAGTAGGCATTATCAAAACAGCTGCCAAAGCTAAACCCTTTGTCGTGACAGAAATCCAAACTGAGGACATCTTTGACTGGAAATCAATTGCAGCAGCGTCTGGCATACTGAAAGTCAGGGCATGTGATGATGGGACGACTATAAAGTGGCCAGACGTGATGCAGGTCAAAATCGAAAAAGACAATCCTAGGCAAATATCTCATGCTGATGACTTCCATAACCTGTCTTTGCCTGAACAAGAAGTACCCCCGACAAAGGCATACCAGCAAGCCCCTAAACTGTCTAAGGGCAAGTATGATGACCTCAAGTCCCTTTGCTCTGGTTTGACCCCAGTTGTGAGTCACCCTGATAACAAGAACTTTTACCTTTCTCTAAACCATCATTGACGTTGTATATACCATTTTTAAACACTGTTGATGACAGGTGTATTAACACACTCATATAATGTTTGCAAGAATGTGTGCATGAATAATGTGTACGGCTTTGTCTTGTGCCTTACATTTTAATTCGAGCCCCATCTTTCTGAATAACATTAATGAAAACTTTCCCATTCTCATTTATATCATCGTTATCATGAGCGCTAAGAACAACTTTAAACGTGTTGTTTGGTTAACAAGTGATTTAATGATATCCACATTTCTATCAACGATATAAATCTGTTGTACAATACATTTATATGCAAATTATATATTAATAGATTTTTGTTTTCTATTTTTACACAAATCTTCACTATTTATTACCTTGGTGTTCTTTAAAAGCGTGTTCTTTATTAATTATACTATTACAATTTCATACCTTATTATTAACTTAACAAGCCAACAATCTGTCTAAACATTTAGGATCCAATACCATCACACATAACAAAATAAAACCAACCAACAAACAAAAAAACAACAATCACAATACCCACATCCCCCTAGCACACACAAACAGTCAAAGATGTCCTCTGTTTGGATTTCTGTCACTCACAAACACAAACACACACACACGCACACACACACACACACACACACACACACACAAAGACAACCAAAACGAAACAGCAGAACATATTGTGCTCCCCCTCCACCCTCCACACAGGAAGGTTTTAAAATTCCCAACAGAAAAACAAAACAAACAGCAACAAAAAGAAAGAAAAAGGCAAGCAAGACAACAAGGGACAACCATAAAGCACAGACAAAACAAACAAACAAAA
>JAOWAY010052341.1:0-11790 GCA_028565895.1 Goniobranchus geometricus
ATAACGCTATTAGAAATGCATAAAATGCCCTTTCACTTCATTTACCCACTTGTAGCCTTTCATTGTCGGCTGTTCTTTGAATCTCTCTCCTCAAGGCAATCTACCCCTGTCTGTTTTGTGCCATGTTGAATTCCGAGTTTCTCCAGTTCTGTTAGTGATGTCAGCTTCATTTGGTTGTTTTGAAATTTCCTTAGATCATAATTTAGATTATTGGAAGCATTGAAGCTGGTTTCCTTTTTGCACATTTGTTGCTGGCTCTGGGATCAAGACATTTGCCTTGTAACTGCAAGGTTCCAAGTTTGAGGTCGACCAATGCTACGCCACTGTTTAGTCCTTTAGAAGACTATTCACACACAATTTCTTCAACCCACACAGGTGTTGAGTATCCGACCACAGACAAAAGAAGATCTTGTCAGCATGCCTGTAAAATGGCTGCATCTCTGTATACTTCACATGGAGTTGAGAAGGAATTTGGTTGGGAAAGGCCTGGTGGGGAACACTTGTAAGGCACTTTGAGCACATTTAGTGGATTTACTACTAAATAAATGCTCTCATTTGTTTCCAGCAAAGTAAAATGCCATTGCTTTATTAGCGGAGATTTCTTGATTGCATCTTAGAACATGCCCGGATAGTCTCCATTTAGCTTATAATAACTGAATTGAGATAGGGCTTTCTTTGCGTTTTTCCTAAAGCAATAAGTTCGAGATTTTTGTGGGATAATAGATGCCCAAGACCCTTATTAGCTGTTTTCCATGGAGCGCATCAAATTCCCTTTCCTCTCTTTTTGTTAAGGCCCATATACCATAGGAGTATTGCAAGATCTCGACATCTTTTTTGAGTGTTATTAATTCTGTTTAATCAACGTTGACTTTGAGATGGTGCTTTTGGAGCAATAAGTTCAAGAATTTTGTGGGATAATAGATGCCCAAGACCCTTCTTAGCTGTTTTCCATGGAGCGCATCAAATTCCCTTTCCTCTCTTTTTGTTAAGACCCATATACCATACAGTATTGCAAGATCTTGACATGTTTTTTGAGTGCTATTAATTCTGTTTAATCAACGTTGACTTTGAGATGGTGCTTTTGGAGGGTGCTTTTGATTTCATTCACAAGGACAAGGTATTTTCTCAGAAAGCCAGGGTTGTCAGCATATATTACTTCACTTGGCTTATCCAAAGTTTCCACGGTCTTTGGTTGCATCAAGGTTGTGTTCAAGGTAGATCATGAAGAGTACTGGACTTAAACTGTCTCCGTGTGGTGTCCCGATGTTACTGATAAAGGGTCTCTTTGTTTCATTTCCATTTATTCTAATATTTACTTTTGTTTCACAGAGCCCTTTAATTATACGTAGAATAACAAAAACCCCAACAACACTCTGAATGTATGCTTGGACTTCTAAATTAAAACAAAAAAGATCATAGTCATCACTGGCCGTAATAGCAATATCTACATGAGTAACTAGGCTGGTCTTCCTATGACCCACTGTATCTGCTGTCTACATCTAAGACTCAAAACTTCCATCTCTCCATGGGGGAACATACCATATCACCCTCTCTGTGCTTTCATCACTAGTCACACAAAAAATTAAACACATCACTGTCAGAATCATAAGAGACATAACTCTAAGATGATGGCAACAATACATGAAACTTTGACAAATTCTATTATTCTTTTCTTTTGCACATAGACATAATCAAGAAAAATTGTGCTGAAAACTTATGTGGAGTAAGAGTTCAGTTAGAAAGCATATCAATCAATTTGTTTTTACCGTTATTTTCAACACACATTAATAAGACGAAAATGAAATATTTCTTTGTATCACAAGTAAATGTAATATACCTGTACTTCTTTTGAATATGATACAGTCCCTGTAGCTCAGTTGTCAGAGCGGCTGATTGCCATGCAAGGTGGCCCAAGTTCGAATCCAGCCAGGCAGTGGATTTTTTTCGGGGGCCCCTGTTCACCCAGCAGTATAAATGGATAGCCTTGGTCTTTAAAGGCTGGATAGGAGCTTCATTCCTACATGTATATTGATTCTAAACTGAAGAAAAAAAAAGACATGACCTGACATCATCTTTTAGATATATCTTAAGAGACAGTAAATAAAAGAAATTTATCCTTTGTAGGATGCAGGAATTGTCAGGTCATGGATGGCTGGAGAAGGATCATCACAGGAACCGAAACCCAATACACTGAGAGGTAAAATGGGATTTCAGTAAAGAAAAAAAGAAAGAATTGTTTTGTAAGATACAGTTGGTTGGGCAAAAGGTAAAAGGTGTTACAGGGTTTCACTACTCAGTTGTTATGACCCACCGAAATGCCTTTTTTTTGTTTTTGTTTTTTCTTTGTTTTGTTAAAAAACCAAAACCCAATGACCCAACATTTCTCAGATCTTTAATATTTGAAGTATTTTTCACTGTATCACTTATACTGTTGATCACAGAAACTGGAGATAAGCATTCGCTTTATCGACCTGCACAACATTGTAAATACTTTACATGTACTTCCTCAAGTAGAGGAAAATAAAAGCTAGGCCTGTTGCTCACAAGAGACCACAAAGATAACACTGAGAAGCTTTTCTTGTTTCTCTTTGCGCAACCTTGAAATTCATTCCATGAGGACTTACCGGGATTTTTCTTCCATCAATTCCTTTTCTGTACATTTTGCCTGCAATATGGAATGAAAGTATTTGTTCTTAAGGGGATAACCCCTTTTACATATTCATGTCATGTTGTTCTGAACAGATATCAAGCTAAGATATAAAATATTGTTATGTGACATATTTCTTTTAGCATTTCTACTGTTTTAAATATACAACTTCATTCTATCAACCTTTACTGTGAGAATAATAGCAAGATAATGAGATCCAATTCACCAAATGTCTAACTTATTACAGATTACATGATTCATACTATTTGATTGATGTCAGGTCAATATATTATTTCAGATTTGTTTACATGCTCCAATCACATCTATCTTTGATTACTATTATCATTCACAAATCCAAAGCACAAACACACAATTGCTACTGCTGACACATATGTAGTCACATCAAAGATGAAAGTATGAGAGAATGGGAAAAAAAAACACAACAAAAACATCCAAACAAAAAAACCCCAACAAAACCCAAACCTCACTAGTGGCAAGTTTGTGCACATTGATACAAAGAATAACTAAAAAAACTCAAAACAACAAACCTCACAAAACAACACACAAAAAACCCCACACCCAACAAAGACAAAAAACAAAACAAAAACCCCAACAAAAAACCCAAACACCAGTTATCTACATATTGCATTTTAACTGTTACACACATATATACATATAACAATAGATGATTAGATAAACATTCAAACTGATGAGATACATACTGAAATACAAACATACATATTAAATAAATATCTAAATACAATATGTGACTCTCTATGAAATTCCTTTTACCATGAGAGGTTATTTTTTCATCTAAAACACACAACTAATTTAAGTATCATAATGCTTAAAGAAGATGATGAGTAGATTTAAAACAAAAATGTGTGTGTATGGTGCATTTTGTGGGTGCACAACTCTCCCAACATTGACAGTAATACTGAAAGTCAGTACGGAAGGCCAGGAGGAGGAGGAGAAAAGGAAAATGAGGTAGAACCAAAATGCAAAAACATAAAATTGATTGACAAAGGCTATCACTAACATGCACCTTGAATGAATGAGGGAAAAAAATAGGTTTATGAATCAATTCCTTTTGATGCTTATTGAGCACAATAATTGTAGGAAGAAAAGCTCTCAAAAACATAAAATGACATCAGGTCTTTCAAATTTAACACTGACATCATTATGGAGACATGCATAATTAATGTCACTTAAAAAAAAAAAAAGAACCACTATAAAAATTGCATTTCTCTGTAAGCATGAAACCAAATGGAAAGAAAAGTGACCAAATAATTATAAGAGCTGAATGATTAAAATCTTTATTGAACAATGATTTTTATTGTTGTTTTGTTTGAAAGATGAAACAATTTTTAAAAGTGTGAAAATAAGAAATGTTCAATTGACCATGAGCTGTGGATTTCTCAGAAGTTCACCATACCCGAAGGAAGAATTATTGAAACGAGATAAACAGCAGAAATATTTCAATGACTTGCAACATTTGTTGATGATGTCCTGCAAAATTTAATTAAAATGATTTTCATTGCCTCTGGATGTTCAGTTAAACTGTTCTTGACATTTTGTTCTCATTTTCAATCACATTATCTTCACTTTTCTGGGAATTTCATTAAGCAAAGCTTATTTCAATCCAAAATTTGTATGACTGGAGTTCAATGAGTTCCTTTATTGAAAAGTTATTGAAAACTATGATGGTTCTGTTTTTGCAACATCCTGTAAAATAAAGTGGCCTTATATTCTATTTCCTTCGAATGATAAGACTCTGACTGTGGTAAATTCCATGTGTATACGGAGAGTCAGAGCCTAGTAATATAAGGTCTAAACTTGTGGTTAAAAGCAAGTGGTATTGGAAAATATTACACAGCTTAGCAAAAATTATTGACAGATACAAAGCAATTCAAGACCATAGGGAAATTATATTGAAACAAAAATCATTGCCTCATTCACTGAAAAAGACCATGAAAAGGAAGACTTAAATGGAAAAAAAAGGAAAAAAGGAGCAGAAAATGGCAGCCTGCTAAGGCATCAAATTGAAGTGTTAAAAAACAAAGATTTTACGGCTGACTATAGAGTGACTTTTGAAAAATTAAGAAAATCAATTCCAAAGTAATAAAAATCATAGAAAAAAAGAAAAGAGAATTTGAAAATTGTAGATAAAACATGCCTTGGAATACACCAAGGGTTGAAAGATATTTCTTTATCAAATGAAGGAAAATGTAGTGTAAAACAAGTTGAAGTGAGTGGTCTCACATAAATGGAAAAGGCTCGAGTAGAAAGGATTAGGGGGAAAAAAGTACAGTTTAAAAGAAAAAGGCAAAATTTGTTGAAATATTATATGTAAAACTTAACATGGCATTGTTGACATCAAAGTAAAAAACAAAAAAACAAAAGAAGCAAAAAGGGAAAATGTGATTTAAAAGAAAAGACAAATTGTACAGTGATGCTTTACATTTGATTTTATGCACTTATGAAGGTAATCTTAAAAGTATTTTATTTCATTCACTGCCAATTTTTTTCAAAAGCTGTACCAGTATTTTTATATACATTACAAAACACTGTTAGTCACAGGGAAAAATTATTGCACAATTGGGAATTATCTGGTGTCAAGTCTTTCAAAAATGACATTTGCATTCACGATTCTCAATCTGAGTCATCTTTCTCTGAGCCAAAGTCACACCAAAGTTAACTATCACTTCTTTTAAATTGATATGCTAAAATTAAGTCGACCTATAAACTGTGATGAAACTGAAAAAATTTCACAGCCTGGGGTAATAAGATGAAAGAAGGGGCAAAATTTCATATCTTTTGAGACATCTGCTAAAAAAAATATTTGCTTTGGCCCATTTCTAAAACCCAATCCATATGTGCAATTAAATTCACGTTAATCTTTTCACATATTTTCTTTCCCCCTAAATAGTCACATGTATACTCTTCTGATGATATGAATTACATTCAAATTACATCTGATTTCATATGTTTAGAAAACAAATATAAATATGAAATATATACACCCCCCTCCTCAAAAAGAAAAGCAAAAAAATCCACAAAGACTGAAATGAAAGAAGTCATCTCCCCCCCAAGACAATCAAACAAACAACAAAACCCAACACCAACAAATTAAAAAAACCACCCGACATTAAACAAACCTATAACAAAACAAAATGCAAAAAATACTTCTCTCTCATAAAAGTTAAATAAGTAGTTGGGTTTAAATCCCTCTTCATGTACATGGTTTCATCTCTGTGAAAATTACTTTTAGAGACAAAAGCAATTTTCTGAAGATGATCCTATATGATATATGAAAGATTCAAAATGTTGTTCTTTTGATTGTTCACCTTGCGTAATCAACAAAGAAAATATCTAAGAAGCTTTGGCAAACATAAAATCAATTTTGAAGCTCAAAGGCAAACTCCAATCAAGGTCCTTAAGCCCAATGATGCACGACTAATTCTCGCTCTGGTAGTTGCCTGAACTTCATTGACCCATCCACTCCACAGGAGAAAAGATGATTCATTGGACCAACTGAGAGTTGAGTAACACCTGACGTTGAACCCACATTTTTGAAGAATGTACTCTTGCTGTGTTCATTAGGGAATGAGAAAATGAGCTGATGAATTTTTAGACCCCATACCTGAAAAAAGCCATGCAAAACAGTTGATGAAATCTTGTGAGAAGGTGCCTTTTAAAATTGACATCAGCTTTAACCCCCAAATAAACCAAATAATAATTAATCCTTGAAGTTGCCATCTCCTCCCCCTTAATTCGCCGTGACAGAGATATTATGACTCCTTACCGTCAGCCATATAAGACTCAATACTTTTTGTTCTTTCCTTCGAAAAAATCAGAAAACTCCATGTTATTCAAAACTATGCTGCTAGACTTAATTTTAGAAAGCTAAAGACTAAAGAGAGATGATGTCCTCCCCTTTCTGAATCTCTTCATTGGCTCAACAATGAAAATAGAATTAGATCTAAAGCTGCTGTTCTCGTCTACAGCTGCCTAGATTGTTCTGCTCCCAAATATATTTCTGAACTTATTCTTGTCTAATCCCTGTCAAGATTCCTGAGATCATCATCCGACTCAACTTGTCTCTTCGACACTCGAGTATGCCTATTTTGGACCCAGTACCTGGAATTCCCTCCCAAAATTCATTAGAGAAATAAAAAGTCTCGACACTTTTAAAAGCTATTTAAAAACATATCATTTGAATAAATGATTTCAACTAATTTTCATAATGTAACAACATTGGAAAACAATCCATCTAGCCATTCCCTAAAATGCAGAATGATTTAACATGTCTAACATTGTTCATAGAAAACAAGGAATTAAGTTTTCAAAAACCTCTATTTGTCCTTTGAACAAGGAATTTGATGGCCTAATTCTCATTGATGAAGATTTGTAAAAGTGGGAGGATGGAAAAAAGACTAAATTGTATGGATTTTGCTGTTAATGCTATTAGTTTTTTTTTTCATTCACTGACAAAATTGCAACATAATATATGATTTTACTGCATTACTTATTGACTGCCATGATTACAGCCCTATGATTTGCCAGTATGTCCTTTATAAATATAATTTCCTCTACAGTTTTCAGTAATTGATAAAACTGAAATTGAGAACTCGATTTTTGATAACTTAGAGGAAAATGTCCAGTGACTCTTTCATAGTGATGCCGATTATCCCATTGAAGGAAATGTTCAGCAATTCTCTCTTATAGACGAGTCATCTCTTAGAGGAGAAATGTCTAGCAATTCTCTTATATAGATGACAATCTTCCCTTAGAGGGAAATGTCCAGCACTTTTCTCATATAGAATCAATCATCCTTCAGAGGACACTAATCTGGAGGGAAATGACCAGTTCTTCTCTCCTGTAGACACCAATTATCCCTTAAAGATAACAGATTTAGCATTTCTCTGGTATAGACACAAATCATCCCTGGAGGGAAATGTACTTCTCTCATAAAGACAACAATCATCATCCCTTAGAGGGAAACTTCCAGCACTTCTCTTGTATAGACACCAATCATCCCTAAAAGAGAAATGTCCAGTATTTCTTTCATGGAGATGCCCTTCATTTCTTACAGGGAAATGTCCAGTATTTCTTTCAAGGTGATGTCAATCATCCCTTAGGGCAAAATGTCGCACATTTCTTTCACAGTGAAGCCAATCATCCCTTAGAGGGAAATGCCCAGCACTTCTCTCATAGAAAAATGAATCCTCCATAAAAGGGCTATGCCAAGCACTTCTCATAGCACCAATCATGCCTTCGAGGGAAATATCCAGTTCAACTTTTATAGAGACACAAATCATCCATATGAGGGTAATGTCGAGCAATTCTCTCATTGAGGCACCAATTACCCCTCAGAGGGAAAAGCCCAGCACTTTTCTCGTAGAGATGCCAATCATCCCTTAAAGGGAAATGTCCAGCAATTCTTTCATAGTGTAGAAAAATGTCCAGCATTTCTTTCATTTTATCACGGGTCTAAGGGAAATTCCTATCAGTATCAAACACAAGGCCAGCATTCCTGCAAGGTAGATGTTCAGTAAATTTTTTTTCTTCTTCAAATAATCCGACTGACTCAGTAAAAGTGAGTATGAATGTTGCAGCACATGACCAAAAAAAAGAAAAGTCCCTGTCTCGACTTTATCTGAGAGAATCAGGGATTCTATTCCATAGTCTAAGTGAGCTGGGGAAGAAGGAATTTAGGTGGCAATCTAGGTTTGAATGTAGTACATTATAGTTTTGCCTTTTGCTTCATCTAGTGTTAATGTTGTGATTGCTGATTTGGCACTAATCAATTGTATATCAATAGGATTATTTATGCCTGAGTTCTTCTAGAGGGATCCAACCTAATTTATGCAAAGTTGTAGATGCACTTTGTTACGAAGTGAGCCTTATTCTTTTTGAATTTTTTTCTGGATTTTCTTTTTCTTAGTTGGTGTGAGGATCCCAGACACAGCATCCATAATCTAAAATGGGGGTAACAAATGCATCTGCACATTTTTCGTTGACTGTTTGTGGGCAGCAGGTTAGATTTCGTCTCAAGAATGCTAGTGTGGAGCTAGCTTTTTTGCAACAATTTTTGATGGGCTGATTTACTTTCAATAATCAATTCTTCGGCATAACCCTAAAATCTCTGAATCCATTAAATTAAAAAGATGTAGAAGAGCTGTCTCTGATTCCTCAAAATTACATGTAGAGATCTGTTTTGTAAAGAAAACTATACTGGCATTTGCTTCCTTGTTTTTTACATCTACATTAGCAGACAGTCCTGCCATGCAAATTTGCCTACACATAATAATAACAACCTTCTACACTGAGACTTATGCAGCACAAGCCTGGAGTTGAAAAGTATTAGTGATAGTGTGAGAGGATCACAAAATTAATCAAACCCACAAGTTATTTACAGAAATACCCAGAATTATAGCATTTGGTCATGTTCGTCAATCTATAATACATGCAATGTTATAGCCCTAGACCTATCTGCTTGATTTCTTAAACATCCTCTGCGTTATCCTCTCTAAAAAAAAAAAAACAACAGAAAGATTCATATTCTAAATAAGTACGTACATGATTCACACTCCGTTTGATAAAACAAAGTTTTAAACACACACATCTAACTGAAGCTGCCTGCTGCATTCTTATGTGGGTAGAGCTTTCCAAACTTCCAGTGACATTTTACCGTACAAGTCAGTTGCTGGACTTAGGTGTTTAGATGTTTCAACTTTAAAGTCTCTAAACACATATGACCATTTTCTAATTAATTTTCAAAAACAAAAGAATGTTCATGATAACAGTCACAAACACACAAGTATTCTTCACAAAATGTAGAAAGAACAGTCCAGCTGTCTTTATTTTTAACTATTTATTCTGTTTCTTATCCCTCATGTAAAATTTCCTTTCTGAGCTTACTTGTTTAGAAACTTAGAGGAACGTTATTTTAGGCCATTCATTTCCGTAGACTTGTTGGGAAACTATCCTTCTCATCCATGAAATAAAATGTAACAGTAAGAAATAACATATATATCAAGAATTTTTTTATAATTAAAAAGGAGCACGCATTGAGAGAAACAAAAGCTGACTTACTTTGATGTCTCCTTCCGCTGATCCTGTAATAAAGTAATCTTCATCTGGGTCCAAAGACAAACATTTGATTGGAGAATCATGAGCCTGGAATGTATGTTTCCTAACTCTTTGCCGCAAGTCAAAGATGCCTTAAAAAGAACTCATTAAGGAAAATGGAAAAATATCCTCAATTTATTAGAGCTTTTTTTTTTACAAAGCAATTAATCCACTAAATGTGCTCAAAGTGCTGTACAAGTGTTCCCCAACAGGCCTTTTCCAACCAAGTACCTTCTCAACTCCATGTGGAGTCTACAGAGATGCAGCCACTTTAGAGGTGCACTTGCTCTGGCACTCTGAAAAGATCCTCCTCTGCCTATGCTTGGGTACTCAATAATACCTTAGTGGGTGAGAAAATGTATGTAAACAGCTTTCCCATTGGCACTCTGGTAAGATCCTACTTTGTCTATGATCAGGGTACTCAATAACACCTGAGTGGGGAGAGGAAATCTGTATTTAAAGCCTTTCCCAAGACTAAACAGTGGCCAGGATTTGAAGTAAAAACTTCATGGTTATAAGAGGAACTCCTTAGAAGCCAGAGATCCACTGCTACACTTTGGGCATCCATATTGTGTTGGATACGAGGAGGCATCAATATAGGTCCATAAAAAGTTATATCAGGAACTTTTCAAGAGCAAAAAAGACGATAACAAGAGATTGGTTGCTACTATATTCTTTAGGAAGAGCAACATTGACAGACAGCCAGGAATGCAAATGGGAAACTCATCGACAACGCAGAAAGAGAATAACCTTTATAATAATTATTTACCATTTTATTTAAAGGATACAAATTTCTCCTTTCCTTCCACCACTGATGAGTAAATGCTGCCTTGCTGCATACACAATAGCTGGACTTCCTTGTTCATGACATGCAAATGCTGGGTAGGTGGATGGAAATAAAGAATAAATAACACAATTTCAACAACTATCACTTTGGTTGTCTTTAATTTTTGTTTATAGTAGTTTACTCATCTACTTTTATAAGCACCCACTCTTACTTATTGTAAGTCCTTTTCCCATCCTTATAACTCTCCCCCCACCCCTTCTCTCAAAGTTTTCTGACCAATAAAAACTGCATTTTTCAGTGTTGTTAAGCCTGACAGCACCATGGGTCGCCTACGAGTGTTGTCTCCCTTTAAACAGGTTTCGGTCTAGCCTATGTTATGATCAGATGAGCATCTAAATGTCTGGCTTACTTATGAGGTTTTGTCAAGTTAAGTGTAGGTCGAGGTCAACGCAAGAAATAAGCCTGGTACATCTGTGTCAGTTTCAAAATGAGACACCTCGACATGTGGGTTTGCCCTTTCATGTCAGTCTCCTTTCAATATATAATAATTATGCTTTTGTCAATTTTTAGTTGGATATGAATCCAGACCCTATCCCCTCCCTCCCCCAACCCCCTCCCTCTCTGTCTCCCTCTCTGTCTGTCTGTCTGTCTGTCTGTCTGTCTGTCTGTCTCTCTCTCTCTCTCTCTCTCCCTCTCTCTCTTTTTCTCTCTTCCTCTGCAATAGATCTAGGGGTCTGAAGGTCAAGGCATTCTATTACACAGCTAGGGGTCTGACAGTCAAGACATTCCATTGCTCAGATAGAGGTCTGACAGTCAAGACTTCCCATTGCACAGCTAGGGGTCTGACAGTCAAGACTTCCCATTGCACAGCTAGGAGTTTGACAGTCAAGACATTCCATTGCACATCTAGGGATCTGACAGTCAAGACATTCCATTGCACAGCTAGGGGTCTGACAGTCAAGACATTTCATTGCTCAGCTAGGGGTCTGACAGGCAAGACTTTCCATTGCACAGCGAGAGGTCTGACAGCCAAGGCACTCCATTGCACAGCTAGAGGTCAGACAGGCAAGACTTTCCATTGCACAGCTAGAGGTCTGGCAGTCAAGACATTCCATTGCACAGCTAGGGGTCTGACAGTCAAGACATTCCATTGCACAGCTACAGGTATGACAGTCAGGACATTCCATGGCACAGCTAGGGGTCTGATAGTCTCGACATTCCA
>JAOWAY010052452.1:0-11789 GCA_028565895.1 Goniobranchus geometricus
CATTCATGCCATACTCATTCTGATTATTTGGTATCATTTGTAAATTGATAGTCGAGGCATGACTTCTGTAGGTACTAAATTGTTTCTTTTTGTTTTGGTAATAAACGGGAATATCATTGCCATCACTTATTGTAGACCAACACAGTGCACTCTGGTTCAGGGAAAGAGAGGCACAATGTCATTTGCAAGAAAATTTTGCAGATGCAATTTGTTCCTTAACGTGTGCATAGTTGATTTTAGAGTCTTTTCGGGAATTCCCTGATATCGCTCATTTATCTGGCATTTTTGCCAATAAAATACCTGTTACCATGCTTGGCTTAGATAGCTGGAATATGGAATATTATAGGAGTTATCGTCTGTTGAAGTTTGGCCAATAATTAATGGTGCTCAGTATAGTTGTGAGCTTAAACAATATAATCTCAACCCCTTTTTTCTGACTACAAACATATGAAGCTTTTTTATGATAAAAGCATTTAACAGAAGTTTATTCAAGTATTATTGACTGATTTTTTTGTAACATAATTTTTTTTTTCAGTTGGAGACATTCAATTGGCCTGTTATCGCATTCTCAATGCTCTTTATACACTGGGCACCAGTAGTTCAAGTTTTGCTCAAAGGTAATTTTGTTTTCTCTTTTGAATGTAAAACAAAAGTTCAATTTTATTCTTATGCAGTAAGAGACTGTCCGATGGACTTTCTTCGCTTTTCTAACGTCTCAATATTAATGTTAGGATGTTCTTTGAGTATTTTGATCAAAGAACTCAAGATAAAGTGTTTGAATCGGTTTCAAATTTTCATGATTGAATTTTGACAAGGAGCAGAGCCTTGAAGAAGCATTGAGCATATATTGTACATTTTCAGTCACAAAACTATTTTAAAACTGTATTATTGTTTAGGTAGAGAGGCAGAAAGAGAGAGTGATAGGTATGAAATCATAGAATAATAAAATATTGAAACTGAAAGTTTATTACAGGTCTTGATATGATATTTCTTATTGTTTACCTTATTTCTGCGCTTTAGAGATACAATCCAGGCGGAACTTGCCAGGTATATTCTTGAATGACACTTATGTTGCCATTTTCTCCTAGTCTTCCTTTTCTGATGTGAATTTTGTAAAGTCATTCACCTTATGAATTTGTGTGTTTTCCTTTCTTTGATTTTTTTTTTCTCACAAGCTTTTTTAAAAAATTAGTTTTAGTATTTTTTGAAAGGACTTGCACCTTTCTTAATAGTTTACTGCCTTGTTTTATTATTCGTTTCATAATTATTAATTTTTCCAATTGAATTGGTGAATGAAAACAGGAAATAGAATATAAATTATTTGCCTGCTTGCATGTGTCAAGAGTTATTATTTTCCTACTAGCCTTGTTCAAATTCAAGTTGAAGTGGGTTTGTTTTAAATTATGTTTGTGTGTAAGGGGTAGAGTTGTTGTTTTTTCCATTATAAACATAGTTAATACTTTCCAATACTGAAAATACATTTTCTTTCCTTTTTATATTCATATCTACAAAAATAAATGACTACAAAAGCCAGAGAATAGATAGCACTTTTTAATGTAAGTTTTCTACTAAAAGAGTGTTCTCTAATCAATAATATTCCTTTCACTGAAGGATCTAGAAAATCACAAATTTATAGAATTTTTAAATAAGATAATTTAGAATTTAATTTCTCTAAAAATATGGTCATAGAGTAGATTTATGTAAACACAAAGTGATGTCTGAGGATTTAACTTATTTATGACAGTGCTGTTCCCTGAATTATTGATGATCCCATAAAAAAAGTTTGTATTTTAACACTCTAATTTTGTCAGTTCTTTATCTTGAGGTCAAAGAATTGATTGTGGACAAAATTATCTTTCAAAACAGGGTGATGATTAAGACATAATTTTTCTTTACAATCTTTACATATCCATATTTTAAAAAAATGCATTTCTTCATTGAAAAAAAAAAAAACATTGCAGAGGGAGATTAGTAATATTGGAATCAAGTTTAAGTCTTTCTTCTATACTTATATCACATACATGCTATTGTGTCCTCATTTCCCATAATATAGTGAGATGATTTCTGTCAGATCTTATATATAATATTTTAACTTACCGTCACAACTTTAGTGTCCTGTAAAACCAAAACAACATCTTTAAAAAAGAAAAAAGATAGTCATCTGCTTTGAATTTCAGTTTGAATTCAGCTCTTACTTTCTGATTGACATTATAAATGGATTGTATCTCAAATTGATTTTGCATCTTACTTATACTAAAGACACAAATAGGTTGTGATTGCATAAAGAACTGGTATCCTCAATATTTTTGATGTATGTAGAAGTATCTTCAAGTTGAAAAATAATATCTATGATTATATTCAGTTTAAAATAATGGAAAGAAATTTTATGAATCACTTTCTCATTTTTAGAGGCAAAATAGAAGTTTGTGCAGGAATTTTTTAGATAATTGAGGGTCTGTTTTGGATATTTTTCCTCCGTATTTTTTCTTCCCATTATGTTGGTTTTTTTTAAACTCTGCATTCTATTATTACGAGTACTTTCTGTGTAAATTCAAGTATGGATTCTACTCAAGCTGCATTTTTTTTATTTTTTTTTTAAACACTACATATTACCACATTCATAAAACCAACCAAATTTATTTATTTCATTACAAAATTGTTTTATTGATATATTTTATTCAGACAAAGAATGGCCAGAAATTCACATATCACAGCATTGCCATTTCATTCTCTCATGTTGTGCTCTCTTATGTAATGCTTGTAAATACACTTTTTAAATCTGATGAAAAACATTTCTAAATATGTAGGGTTACTCAATTAAAAAAAAAAGGACAAAACAATACTGTTTTGGACAAATGTCCTTCATCGGACACAGAGAAGCAGGGATAAAATGAAAAAGATATGAAAATCAGTAAATGATAAATTTATAATTGTTTTTTTTATTTTATTTGAATTTCGTCCCTGTTTCAATGTGTCTTATGAAGGACATTTGACAGGAACGTTGTATGTTTTGCCCTTTTTTCCAGTTTTATTGAGTAACTCTTAATCTATTATGTATTTCTACATATAGAATGGAGATCAAGATTCAGTCTCAATAGTAGCATTATTTGTATGGTCTTATTTCATCTTCATTATAAAATGTTAATGCACCACATAAAACATGATGTTTTTTCATCATGAAGGACATAATAAATTACAGTACTAGTGCTTTAGCAACATGTGTTCTAAGAACACAGTCCACCTAGACGCCGAGTTCTTCAGACAACAACATTTTTTCTGTATAAATTGGTTCTGTCACAACAGGCCCATTAGATTTCATGTTTTCACAATTAAGCAATACATCTCAGTTTTCAATAGTTACGGAAAGAGATGTACATATACCTGCCAGATAAAGCAGGCACCGTTATATCTATGTGGACAAATGAAACTCATAACTGCCCATCTGAGAAGGGCGTCAACAA
This sequence comes from Goniobranchus geometricus, assembly GCA_028565895.1. Classification (NCBI taxonomy): domain Eukaryota; kingdom Metazoa; phylum Mollusca; class Gastropoda; order Nudibranchia; family Chromodorididae; genus Goniobranchus; species Goniobranchus geometricus. Next base: position 3,462 of record JAOWAY010052452.1, read on the forward strand.
AAGGCAAGTCTGTACCCGCCAAACCCCTGGCAAACATAAAGGTGCCTTTCTGTGCACATGGACAAACAAGGTGTTATCACCGTCCAGCTGAGTAGGCTGTTAAACAAAGCACATGGCTCTACCAATCAGACAGCAAGGCATATTGTGCAGTGATAAGGCAACAGGGAAAACAATGAATTTACACTGACATGAGTTCTATGTTATGAAACTGCTGAATCAATTAAATCAATGATATGCATCTCACCAATATGGTGACAGTGAATTAAGAGATTTTCCTAGGCTTGTTGTGTTTGGACAGTTTTGAGTGACTAGGCTTTGGCTCCATCCCTCAACTGTAAGGGTACGCATTTTTTGTTTATAATGCGGGGATTTATTGTTAACCAAGAAATGAGTTCATTAGATTTGATCATGTACATAGCTTTTGGGGATGTGCATATGATCCGTTGCTGATAAATAGAATAATAATGAATAAGTGAGAAGAACGACCTTTGTAAAAATATCCATTCGTTGTAATCCGTCTACGTGCACGCTCCGTCTAACAGCATGATTTTTGAAACTCCTCTTGGGCGTATTCTTAGAGCACTGGTACTGTATCTTCCTCAAAATTCATTGTCAAAAGATGTGCAGCTTGATTGTCTTGGTTTTCCAGTAACATTTTGACAGTTAAAGCTCACCCCAATGAAATTCAGCTATAAAGAAAACAATTACATTTTATGATAGTTTTCTATTTTAATGACTCTATCATTGTATATTTATTGGATAAAGAACATAGAATCATGTTTTGTGTGGTAAACAAGACTTTAACTTTTACATTTATTATAACTTTGTCTTTATATTTACATGTGTATCATTCTTATGAGTAAGATTTTTCACGAATAATTCTTCACATCTATTATTTAAATGAAAAAAAGGCATCGGCCCGCCCTTGGAGAGACAGTTGGCTCATTTGCTGCTTGCTTCCCTGTTGCTTTCTTGGAACCAGAGAAAAACAAATTTAACAAACATTCAATCCTATTTGGGATAGAAGGAAAAATTTCAGAGCATTCTCTTGAGGCACAAGGTAAGTTTTAAGCTTTTTTAACTCGCTGTAAAAAGGGGAAAAGAGAAGGAAATAAAGAGTCAAAGATATAATCTTTAATAGGCTAAATGCGGTTGAGTTAGTTGATCTCGATCACACTTAACTTGAAACCATTGACCTATCAAAAAGAAATGTTTTCTTGGTTTTATCAAAGATTTCATGTTAATCATTTATCCTCAAATATGGCTGAAAAACAATCACTTGCTTTACTGTGGACAAACCCAAAATGATTGCATTTTTTATTCCTGCAAATTTGTCCAACTCAAAATAAATCAAGCAACCCTAATTTCTAAAGTCACCCATGTTTAACCATAAACCCTATGTTTTTATGTGATTTTGCTTAAAGATATTTTCTTTATTGATCCCTTTAATATCTATCAATTCATACATTTTAAGAATATTTGTTCTTTTTAACACAGTCTATGTCATATCTCTGGTCCTATTCAATAAAGGACTTTTTTTTAAACCGTTCGTTCAATGCTTATCTCATTTTTGTGGTTACAAACTGTGAGGCTAACAATTCATGCAGGTGTTCTCAAGTTACATTTCCTCTTTACCAAGACAACAAAAAAATCAATCATACATGAACTATTTGTCTGATCACATTGTTACAGAGGTTATGGACCAGCTGAAGGAGAATGTGCCAAATCTAAACAAAATTGTTACTGAAATTGAAGGACTCGCCCAATCAGGAGGAAAATATCATGAAGCCCCTCATGTGATAGAAGTCACTTTGCCCATGATATGCAGGTTTGTGCTTTTGTCTGCCACTCATCTATGTATGACTGCATAAATTATAGACTGAATCTCTTATGGATAAAAAAAAAAAGAATAATAACAACAAAACAAGTGTATAAGAACATTATTTTGGATAAAATGAACTTTGATCAGCCAAGATATGAATCCTCAAGGGATTGAATAATGTCGATCATTTATAGTTTGCCCAATCCTGTGTGATACAAAGCCTTAGGTACATTACAAAAATTTAGTATTCACAACACTGATTCTGGCAACACATCAGTGAAAATGATCAATGACTAAGACTATCTCTTCAATATTCTTAACACATTATGCATATTATATAAATACACTTGGATCTATGATAAACATTTACACATACGTATTATAACATTAAATGTCATTAATTCATATACACATGTACACACATAGAAAATTAAATGCATATGTATATGATGGAAAATGAGTGGATGATCTTTCAGAGATTTTCCTAGTCCCTGTCTAGGCACTTTTAAAAGATATTGATGACAAGATCTCAGTGGGCAGTGTGGAACATACAAGTCAACCAGTTAACTTAGATAAGAGTTATGAGAATATGAGGAGAAAAATTATTTCTTTCTCTATTGTTTGTTTAAATACATTCCCATGAGCATGGTAAATAGATTACCAGTGGCATTCATGTGTACATGTAATGACTGTTTTTCATTTTTGTTGTGTTTTTTTTTTTTTATTATTATTATTATTGGGGAGGGGTGGGGGCGTGCATATGTATGGTGAGGGTTTGTTTTTCCTTTCCTATTTTTGTAACATAATGTGTGTTTTTGTCTTTAATAGTTATCTTCCCTTTTGGTTGAAACATGGAGCAGATGGCATACATACTGAAAAGTAAGTAAATGATGTTAAGGTTTTAAGCAAAATCTTCATGTCTGTTTGATTATTCTTCTTTGCTTGTTTTTTTTTTCTTGTCATTTCTATGATCGCACTGCCATACTTTTCAAATTATGAATTGCTGAGAACAGTATCCTTTATTCAAAGTTCTATGGATTTGTTGTCCAAGATTAAATTTAGTGTAAGTAAGTGTAATATTGATTAAGAGCGAAACTAATTAATTGAAGAATAAACCAAAAAATAATCTATTTACAGGCCAAGAAACTATGTGACAGATGTCACAGGACAACAAATGAATTCTGTTTTAGGTGATGTACTTAAACTCATCCTGAGTAATATTGGTTCCGATGATGCACCATGGATGAACAGAATTGCAAGTATGTAGTATTCATGAATGACTGCCTTCGGTTTAAACAAGGTCAAAGACTGAAAATTCACCCTTTCTAACTCATTATCTATAAGTTCCTAAGCAGTGTTGGGTATAAATATTTTGTAGAATTTCTATGAATCTTTCATTAGCTTGAAAAAAGGGTAAGAAAACTGTGAGGAAATATCTTTTGCATTAAATTTTTAAAATTTTCACCAACTTTTATGAATTTTTGATTAGTTTTTTTTCGCCCACATATACCATTATCAAAAAAGCATTTTTAAATGTCTTCATAAATTGCAATGTACCAGTTTACCATTGACCAATTCTAACCTCTTGTATAGAATGTTACTAAAATTAGCAGCATTAAATATACATTTCAGCTCGTACCCAGCCAATCATTAGTAACTCAACACCAGACATGATCAAAGCTCATTTTCTTCCAATTGCTGAAAAACTTAAAGAAAATGCCATTGCAGTAGAAGCCATGGAAAAGAGATTAGCTCAAGAGAAGCGAATGGCCTTGGAAGGATCAGAAGATTTTGAGCAATATGTTCAGGAGGTAAGTAATTGACTTATTTATCAGCTGCTCTTAATTGAAGAATTAAAACAATGCCTTAACAAAGCTTTTAAAAACTTTTTGGCGCATATATTCTGTTGCAAATTTGACTTAAGTTACAACCTGAAACTTTTAATTGTTCAACTAAAACAAAATCTGTTTATCAATTTTTGTGCACACAAATTTCTTTTCAGAAATTCACCATTCTTGTTCGAGATATCTATGCATTTTATCCCTTGCTCATCAAGTATGTTGACTTTCATCGATCTCATTGGTTGAAATATCCAACGGCAGAGGCAGAGCAATTGTTCTCATGTGTTGCAGACATCTTCTCTATCTGGTCCCATTCATTGGTAAATACCTTATGCCATAATAAAAGATGCCCTTTTTATAAAGTATTACCGAAATCTTCTGTTTATATGAACAGAAAGAATATGTACTAAACCTGTGAGACATTACAAGAAAATAGTTTTGAGAATCTTGGAAAGAAAGAAAAGCTTTTTTAATTATTTATTTTTGTTTAATGATTGGTTTGGAAAAAAATATTGTTTTTTTATGTACAAAAGTATGAGATAATTTTTGTAAATTTCATATTTCATGATCCTCAAGTAAGCATTTTAATATAACACAATGCTAGGGAGAGGAAAAGAAAAAAACGTGAATCAGCATGATTTGAAATTTAAAGCCCTAAGTTTTTTTTATCATCCACTAGTTTTTCAAAAGGGAAGAGCAGAACTTTGTGGCTCACAATGAAATAGACAATATGGCCCTCATCATGCCTAGTCAGGCCATCCGTCTAGCAGTGACAAAGAAAGTGGAACCTTCATCATCAGATACTAGCAGTACCAGCAAAAGACCAGCAGGAACAAAACGAAGAGAGAAGAAAAGATTGGAACCTCACAACTCATTGAATGTGGCTTGTCTGAAGAGACTTGTACCTGTGGGCCTTGGTTTTTTTAGTGGACGAGAACAAGAACTGTTACAGCATGCCAAGCAAAGACTCCTGCAGGTTCGAAGCTTTGACATTTAAATGGCTCATGAAATAAATATTTTTGATGTAAATAAGATCAGTAAAAGGAAATCAAGCATAGCATGGTATTAGAAGTAAATAAAATTGTTCACCACAGATATAACAACTCTTGAGAGTCTTGAACATATTTGAAAGCCTAGGTAAAACAAGTGAACCCTTTCATGAATGAAATTGGCTTTTACACATACTGCCCAGCACTTTATGAACATTTTTTTCTGATACTAAAAATTTGCTTTCAATGAATATGAAACCAGAGAATTTTTTTTTTTAATGTCTTATGCCTACCACACAACCCTTATTAACTGCCTCAACCATTAAGCTCCTCTCAATTTGTTCTTTTGTGGGTTTATTTCAAAGAACAGATCTAGTGTTATGAAATAACAATAATAATAAAGTAAAGAAGTGTGCTGGTATATGGATGGAAGACAAAATCACACCACATGCCTTCAGTATTCAATTAGTCCATTTTGCATGCTTTTACTTAAGCTTTAAAATATTACTCAATTTACCTAGTAGTGTCATTTATAGTTTTGATTTTGCTTGCTCTCAAGCCAGTGAACTATCTAAATGTTTTGTGTATTTTATGTTAAATGATAAATTTTCTCTCCAAGAAGGATTTCCCTTTTTTTTCTTTGAGGGAAAAAGGAAATCAAACATTTTGTAATCTTAAAGATGTTTCTTAGATCACCATTTCCTTCTATGAATGAGAATACTTTAATAACACGTCGACTTATGATGCAAAATTATCATTAATTCATGGTTTTTTAATGTTTCTTAATCATTCGCAAAGTGTTAATAAGTATTGTTCCTTGGCAAAACTAACTCAATTCACCTAATCCGAGTTATTTAAATTGTAAAAATTCATAACACTCAAAGCATTCTTATTTACACAAAATTAATTTGTGAAAGAATGAAAGCAAAAACAATGTGCTTACCGGGTAGTTATTCAATTAACAATACCTTGCGTAAGAAGATATAAACCGAACAGGTGTTTGAAAGTATACAGAGCTGAAATGGCTTTATTGAAAACTATTTTTTTTTCTTGACAAAATTCGTTTATTTTCAGCATTTGCTTGCTTTTTATTAATTTCCCATTTGTTCTCTTAAATTGTGTGGTTCTTGCATCTGTTTAACATATTTTGCATAAGAAGATATAAACTGAACAGGTGTTTGAAAAGTCTGCAGTGCTGAAATGGCTTTATTGAAAACTTTTTTTTTCCTTTGACAAAATTCATTTATTCCCATCATTTGCGTGCTTTTTATTAATTTCCCATTTGTTTTCTTAAACTGCGTGAGTTTTATATCTGTTTAAGTTTGTTAGGGGAAAGAAAAAAATTTTAAGAGACAATTTTACTTAATTGTATTCACTTCAGTCCTGCTTTTTAACATTAAAGTGACCATTTGCAGTGATATTTAAGAATTGAACTCCTTTGTGTGTTTGTCCTCTTCTAAAAAAAAGAAAGTGTGCCTTTGCTTTGCTCAGTTCATTATTGAAAGGTGCTCTGATTGCTTAAATGGATGCCTCTTTCCCAAATGAATGGATACACAATGGAGGAGGTATGACCTTGAGAAAGCCCACCTCATGTCATGGTTCAAGAAGAGAATGGAAATGATCTCCCCACCCCTTCCTTTCCATTCCTCCGCACCCCAAAACATAAAAACAACACAAACACTGATAAACAAAAATCAAACAGAAAAAAAGGATAATTTATAAGAGGTTTTCTTTCACTGCAATCAAATAGCATATGAGCACCTTCATCTTCCTTTAAAATCCTTTTGCTGTTTGCCGTGTGCCGACAACAGCATGCTATGCATCTTGGAAAAAATTAGGGGCATTTCTTCATTTTTTTCTTCTATCAGAAGGACTCCGAGGCAGACATTGAAGATTTCCTTGTACACAATTTGAGTGCTGTGGAAGGGGTAAGTAAAAAGTACATTATCTCTCTTAACATTTTGGATAGATAAGATACAAAGAAATTTTAAAACTCTATAAGCACTGAAGATTGTAAACTTTGTAAAATGATGCTATTTCTGAAATATTTCAATTGTTATTATAAATGGTGAAATATAGTCAGATATGAGCAAAACAGTTTAAAGTGATATAATTTGATAGTCATATAATTTTCTAAATGCTATGTTTTAAATGAAAATAAGCCTTTCCAATGCTTTACTTTAACTTTGCACTGTAAGAGAAATCTATGAAATTATTTTTTCTTAATTTAGATGTTTTTAACTTTTGTCATATATTATGTCAATGTGACTGACACTCCTAAAGTCATTGTGATGTAGAATTTACTTTACATAATTAATTTTGATACATCTCCTTGTTTTAAAGCCTATTGATGAAAAAGTGAATTGGCAGAAAGTATTGTACAGAAAGATTGGTGACACTAAAACTTCTGGTCAACCTCAGCTAACACAGGGGAAAGTCATTGAACGAATCATTAGTATGGCTAAAGTCATGCACGGACTCCACATGGTTAGTTGCCCTCATTTTGAACTCTTTATGGGTCTATTGTACTGAAAGGGATATCAGTATATCTTTATTGCTATAATCCTAGGATGTCCTGGCTGCTTCCTTCCCTGTCTTATAAGCTTAGCATCAGTGTCTTTTTTCCACCTATTTTGGTAAAGGATAAAATCTACACCAATAAAAAAAAAAAACAACCCAACCTTTTACAGAGAAGTTTTGAGAAATGCATCACACTAAAGAATTTACTGCTCATTTATCCCAACACTATATTTTTTTAATTAAAAAAAAGAATTGTCTCATGCTAATATTTGTTAAAATTAGCTTCACCTTCTTGCAAAAGGAAATAAATCTACCATGTCCTTTAAAAAGAATTCTTGGAAAAGGAAATTTTGTGTTGTCTGATGAAGGATTAGACCCAAAATGACACATCCCTTGTCCCATCTTCATTGTTCATTTGTACAAATTTTATGTATGTCAAATTATTTCCCATTATTCACTCAACAGTAGCACCCCACTACTTTTACTTCTTACAAAAGATGAATGACTTCTAACATCACTTCATCACAATGTTAAGCAGTATCTGTACTAATGAAATATTTACTTGTTCTCTGCATTAGGTTGAGCATCCCAATATATATGGAAAGAATGCATGGAAGAAAGTTATTTCTTCTCAAAGAAAGAGAGCAGTTATGGCATGCTTCAGAATGATTCCTCTTCATGGAACTCCAAGGTGGGAGCATAATTTTTTTTTTCAGAGTTATGTACATGATAGTAAAATGAACGATTTGATGGGGAATGTTTTAGTGTTGTTTTCTTTTGTTTTCCCAAGAAATGAAAGGTGACAATAAATGATAAGTTGATGTGCTTTTTTTTTTTTTTAATGTCATCATTGGCTACTAAGCAAATGAAAAACAAACTTAGTTAACCCATAGATTCTCTGACATCTCTGTGCATATTCAATTTGTATTTGATATGATATATGGTTTGAGAGTTCTCAATTAGGTCGGTGACCTTTGAATGCCCTATTTCACAAATCAAATCAAATAAATAAAAAGAATTATGAATGATAATAGTAAATAACTTTTAAAGGTATATATTCATCATGCATCATATACATATTTTAAACCATGGAGTTCCTTATCAACGGCAATCTTGAAACAATTCAAAGAGCTTGAACTTTTTGTTTTAAACTTGA
>JAOWAY010052563.1:0-11787 GCA_028565895.1 Goniobranchus geometricus
CCCCCCCCCCCCCCCCCCCCCCCCCCCCGGAAAGTATATCCTGATACAAAACAAAAAACAAACGAACATACAAATAAAATAAATGAAAAAATAAAATGAAACCTACCCAGGTTCAGAAACCGAAAAATAGAAAGGTTTTGAGGCTAACAATTCTTTGTTAGACACAATGTGGCGCAAAAATCAGGAAAATTCTTCAATGCTTGTATTTTACAAGTTGTGCCATCCTGGCCTGCATTGGTTGTGGGTAAAAAATTTAAAAAAAAAAAAAAAAAAAAAAAAAAAAAAGAAGAGAGAAAACAGAAAGAGAAAAAGAAGATCAAGCCCTCCCCAATACCAAAAGAAAACAAAACCCAACCTGAAACAAAAACAAACATGTAAAAACCTAACCCTAGCCAATGACCGTCCTTCATCTGTGTCCTATCGCTTGTCCACGGAGGTGGCTGCAGGGGGCCCATTTGGACTGCGTGCAAACATTTGGGCAAAATGTTGCATGTTGGAAAGAGAAGGCATTGAAGTGTTAGGTCCCGAGCTCATGCTCATGCCACGCAATGGGGCATACTGATGTGACAACATGGCATGATACATAGGAATGGAGGCTGGATGAATGCCCTGTGACAAAATCATGGGGGACAACTGTGTCATGGCACCAGGGTGCTGAAGTGACTCAGGAAGAAACAATGGGGGGCCGCATGACATGGGAGCCATGCTATTAGAAGTACAAATTGCTTCTGACGAGGAACCAGAGGAAGCAGGCGTTGACTGCAGAGATGATGATGAGTGGATAGCAGCAGTGACTGCTGCAACTGCAGGTGGTGTTGTGGTTATTGATGAGGATATGGGGGACTGTGAGGATGAAAGGGTTAATTTTGTTGCAAGTTCCTTGTTCAAGTCAGCTGTGTTTTGCTGAGTTGTGGGGAATGCTGACGCTAGGTCTTGAGCGTTTGTCTGCCGGCTGTGGACATGGTTTCCAGGGGAGTGAGCAGAGTTGGAACTTTCCAATTCACTGACTTTTCCCAATTTGGTCAAGTTTTCCATGCTGTCAAATTTGCGCAACAGTTTGTCCTTGAGGTACAGGACAGCAGCTGCGTGAGATTCCTCCTTTGAAGGTTTCTGGGGCTGACTGATTTGACCAGAGGTTGTGGCCACCGTTGATGGTGGTGATGATGGCGACTGCTGGCAAAGCTGGCTGATAGAAAATGAGTTCAGAGATGAAGAAGTAATTGGCATCGACATTGACGATGATGTTGATGATGCTAAAGATGATGGATCTGATGAAGATGAGCTGAAACCAAGATCCTGCTGAGGTTGGCCATCCTGGGAATTGAGCTTGTGTGAGGCTTTCTGTTGCTGATTTGAGAATGGGCAGTTATTAGTTTGGTCAGCAGTGGACCAAGGAAGCCCACTGGAATTTGTTGTGGCCAACTGAGATTGAGATGTTCCTAGACCTTTTTTGCTGCTTCTTCCCCCATTCATCAGGTGAGCCAAAAGATTTGGATGGGCCTCTTTAGCGGACAATTTTGGACGGTCATCCTTCAATGATGGTGAAGAGCTGTTAGAACTGGAAAGACTATGTGTGTCACAAGATGGTGATATTCTCTCCTCTTTGATATTTGTCATATCAACTTTCAGCTCTCCTTCTTCCAGTTCCTCATCTATTCTATCTTTACTTTCAACATCATCCATCTCATCTGTCCTGGCATCTTCCTCTCCTTCCTCCATTTTTTCCTCCTTAATAACGGAAGAGGATGATTTGTCCTCAGAGGCCTGACCAGCATTCAAGTCTGATGACAATTTTTCTTTCCTGAATTTGTCAAATTTCTTATGACCAAAATTCTCATTAGATGCCTCTTCTGTAACAGGTGAGGCTCGCTCTGAGCTGTTGTGAGACTTGCTGGATGACGTTCCGGGACTTGAAGCCTTTGTGGTGCTGGCATGACATCCATTGGACGTACCAACTTCAATGCCACTGTCCGTTTCCATTGACAACAAAGATGCCACAGAGCCTGACACAATTTTCTGACTATCCAGAGAAGAATTTGAACTAAAAGTAGAGTTTGCAGGACTTGACTGGAACAGCCCCAAAACTTCCTTTTCAGACTTGGCACCTGAGAGGGAGGATGTAGCTCCTGCCTCCAACGGACTCTTGTTATGAGTTGCCTCCCTGGGCATCTCTCTGTGGCTGGATGGTTCGAGTTCTCCATGAATTCTTGAATCAAAGGACCGTTGCATTTCTTCGCGTGATCGATGATGTTTCACACCAATTGGCATGGGTGGAGCAAGACCCATGGACATGGCAGCTGTCACAGGCTGATGCCATAATCCTGGATGTTGTCCTGCAGAAAGCTCTTTTGATGATGGAGGTATTCCGTAAAGGCTCCCATCTGGCATCAGGTGCTGCAAATGAATAAAAGGTAAAGTGAAGTCAGTGAAGATCGTAATGAAAGAGATTTGCACATGTTTCAAGTTTTTACTTTCAGTGTAAGTGATTTCCATTCATGAACAAAAAAAACAAACAAAAAAAAGGTAGAAAAGTTAAATTTCTTAACCAAATATCAATATCATCATATGCAATCTAATTCCGTAAATAGATGTAAGATACAATAATTTGTCTCTTTCTCAAGTTGTGACAAATTGAACATTATTATAGCCATATGCTTTTTTCCGTCCATTCCAACAGTTGATAGTAAAACAAAATTCTTTCAAGATATGAACTCAATTATGTACTGGTAATATTGAGAAGACATTTAATAATTTCAGTGAACAGAAGGAACAGTTGCAATTTCAAACTTATATGGAGCGTGATATTCTGTGTTCATTACCCTCATACATGTAATAACAGATTAGTTTATTTCAACATTGGCTATGACCATAATATTCAATCTGAGTAACTCAGTACACACACAGATTTGAAGGAAAGAGCCCCTCCCATTACCCACAAGTCAATATCTATCAGCCTCATGTAGTCATGTGATTAACATTCAATAAATAAGTACCGGTACTCAAAGGAAAAGAAATGGTGTATTAAATTTATAAGAGAAAAAAAAATCATCAATAGTTTTCAGCCAAATATAACATTTTCACTACCTTTAATCAAAATACTTCAATTAAATAAAAAAAACAACACATAAATCAATCAACTTAAATAAGATAATGAATTGACTGGGATTTTAAAATTTGCAACTCAAATCTAGTAAGATTTTAAAGTTATGTGTGCAAATATTTATTGAGGCTGTTAAGTCAATGAAATAAAACAAATGCACAGTAAATTGTTAAATCAATTCTACTACACTAGCAAGATTTTAAAGCTATGTGTGCATACATTCATTGCTTAGGCTGTGGAGTCAATGAAATAAAACAAGTTTTAAGTTGTTAAACCAATTCTACTACACTTTATCACTGATTAGTATAAAAACAAGACAGTTAAGTAACACTTTCCATGGGTGTTCTTAATCTTACCTTCATAGCCTGTTGTCCTCTGGCCATTCTCTTTTCTGCCTCCATTCTGGAAGGGTCAAGGCCATGACCTAAGAAAGAGGATGATGGGTCGAGTAAAAGAGACTTGTTAGCTCGTAGGCCATAGGCCGTTCCAATACTGCCACGCCTCATCTCAGGAGACAAGTACTGTCCGGCATCTGGAGAAATACGCTCTCTGTCCTGATCCCTCTCAGCATGTAAGCGATGCTGCAAAGACATACGAGCTGCTCTTCCTTCACTGTTCAAGTGGAAGCTATAACATCTTGGCCGCATGGCAGAGTAATCCTCTTGGGAGAAAGATCCTGAACGAGATCTGAAATGGAAATTTGGCAAGGTAATGCAATTGTGGGTGCCATTTTTTTGTGGCTGAAAGACAAAATAGTTATCTGAAAAACAAGGAGGAAAACAGAATGCTTATCCTTTTAAGTGTCTTGCCGGATACTATGACAAGCAGGGCTTTGTTCCATGGGTAAATAAATGAAAAGCAAACGGAATTTAAATTTCAACAATCTAATACAAATCAAACAAACTGGAATCTATGGCCTATGCTTTCTTTCAAACTTCTATTTTGTTAAACAAATATTCTCAAGAGTGCATCTTTTGCATCATCTCTGGAGCTTTCCAATTCTAAGCAAATACGTTAACTTCACTAAACTAGATGTCACACAGTTCATGACACAATAAACACACAAAACTAGGCCACACCCAAAATCTAGGTCTAGAATGTTTCAAAACAATTTCAATCAATGAGACTTTACAAATAGGTTTGAAAGAATCGTAATAGATAGAGGAACAATGACACCTGAAGGAAAAAGAAGGAGAAATTTTTCTTCAGTTTTCCTTCTCCTTCATAGATAATGGCTGACTCTGTTGGTCTGATTATTACTGTCAGCATATATGGGTTTAGTTAAAACAATCCAGTTTGTTGTTCTATGTCTTAAGCTAGTTGATTGTGGAAAAAGAAAAAATCCCTCCCATACATCAGATCTTGCTATGAGTAAATTCCTCTTCTTATGTTTTCATTGGTTGATTGATTGACAGGAATAAAACCCAATGCATCCCATTGGGGATGATCACAGGACTCTTGAAGGAAAGACAGGAGGAGAATCAAACAGGAATAATAGCAGCTAAAAAGAATGACAAGAAGAAAGATGAAAGCAAGGAAAATGGTGCAATCTTACAAGTCTCTTATGATGTCTATGATGTCACTAGCAGTGTGCCTACTCTGTCTTCTGCGCCATAATGAAAGCCCCTATGAATACACATCAGGATGTAAATACTTACAATGATTATTCATGACTATGAAAGAAAAGAAGCTAAAAAGGAAATAATAAAAGGATCAAAAAATAAATCCTTTCAAAATTACTGTCACATCAACAATAGCAAGGTAGACCTAAGACCCTCTCTCCTTCATACCCACTGAACATTATAAAAAATGTACCTTTTATCACTCAAAAAAAAAAAAAAATCAGCAAAAATACAAAAAAGAAAAAAAAGAAAAAGATCACATAAACAACAATATTTCACAGGAACAGTTAATGAATTTATGAAATCCCCACTGAAATACAATTATTGATACAAAGTTCATGTACTCATATAAGTATATTAGAATTACCTGATTGTACTTTCATTTAATCTACCTTTAACCAAGCAAATAATTTGTTTGTGTTCTTACCTAGATTTGGGAGAGGTTGGGGATGAGCCAACTCGTCCCAAAATGGCCTCTGAGTTCATCATGGGACTAGTCCGATTTGGCTTGATCACAGGATGGACAGCGGTCGGTTCATGGCCGGAGATGGGAGTAAAACGGTTGGCAGCCATACCCGTCATACCATGATGTAGAGCCGCTCCTTCCTCTTGTATTGGGGAGCTGGTGGCCGAGTTGGATATTGACGGAGGCATGGAGTCCCCACGGAATGGGCCCCTTCCCTCTAATCTGTCACCAAGTCTGATAAAAAATAAATTGAGATGCATCTTAATTATGTATCAATAGTATCATACCATTTAAAAAAACAAAACAACAACAACACAAGAAGCAAGTAAATACTTGATCATTTGCCTTTCATACAAAGTCTCATCATAAAGTGTAGCACACCTACGATGTGACAAGAAAAGGGAACTGAAACTCAACATTTACATCGACTTGAACGTCATCCTACTATGCGAGAATCCCGCTACAATGTGAAGAAAGGGTACTGAAACTCAACAGTTAGATCTACTTAAACGTCATGCTACTATGGGAGAGTCCCGCTACAATGTGAAGGCCATACAAGAGAAGAAGTATGTGCACCGAGTGATAGATAGAAGAGTGAAACAAAAGTGTGAAGAAGCGTGAAGATGATTACAATATGGAGAGAAGTAAGTGCCAGCTTTATATTAAAATTTGGGTCTTTTATTAAAGATATAAATTTTCTCGAAAGTATATAATATATAGATAATATAGCTTGATTGATTGATAGACAGACAGACAGACAGATAGGTGGATAAAAAGAGATGTAGATATATATAGATAGATAGATAGATAGATAGATAGATAGATAGATAGATAGATGGATGGATAGGGAGAGAGAGAGTGAGAGACAGACAGACAGACAGACAGAGAGACACAGACAGAGACAGACAGACAGGCAGACATCCAAACAGACAGACAGACATGGATAAAGCCAGAGAGACAAACAGACTAATGGATGGATATACTGACAGCCAGACCAAAAATCTCTCAAAATGAAACTAACCTATTGGCCATTTTATTGATATAGTCTTTGTCCATAGTATAGCGGCGGCGATTCCCCTCCTCTATAGTGTGTAGCCGGGGCCTTGTCAGAGTGTCACGGTCTAAGGTATTGCAGCGTCTCCGTGGCTGTTCTGCCATCATGCCATAAAACCCAGACATTTCTTCTCGGAAAAATGTTCCGTATGGTGTTCTAAGAACAACCTGAACAACAGATTAAAGCGATAAGTTTTGAGATACAAATAAATGGTTTAAGCTGTAGTTTTAGTACATTTGTAAATGGCATAAATCTGAAGAAAAAAAGTTCTGTTTTTCTTTTATGACAGAAACAAATTGGTATTTTTTTCGTTGTGCTCATAACATTGTTCTAAAAGTTATGATTATTATCATTTATCTTATTTTCATGGGGAAAGTTAAAAAGGTACTACTATGTTATCTATAACTGGTAGTCTTTAGTCATCAACCCCTTGTTCTATGAAGGGTGAGACCCAAAATCTCACTTCTTCTTTCCAATCATTAATGCAATGCTCCTTTTTGTATTTTAAGTTGAGCAGTGAACTAGACCATTTTCTTTTCTTATGCAGCAACACTTTAAAAACTTTACCTGCTGATGGCCGGATGTTTCTACAGGTAGGCGCTGTCCAACTACCAAGTTATTAGAATCTGTGTCAGTGCTGCTGTATGTTGATGCCATAGTCATGTTAGATACCTCTGACAAAGTTGGAGAAGAGCGGCCCGATCTAAAAAAAACCATGAAAAAAAATAGAGGAAAGAGTAAAAAACTTAAGAGAAAAATAAAATCCTTATCCTTACTAACATCTGCATTACAAATTCTTGAACTCTACAACACTATTTCCAGTGCTTTGAGCTCAGGAAACAATGCGAAACATATTTACTTTAAAATATAACTTACAGAATTTTGGTTCCACAACAAAGAAATTTCACATAACTTCAATTATATTGGCCACAAAATTTTTTCTCATAAATTTTTATTAATTTTTTTTTTTTTTTTTTTTGGCACAAAAGAAAATGAATGAAAATTCTGGTCATCACTGTTTCGTACCTAAGGATAGAGCAAATGTTCAATAATCGTCTATGAGAAGACTTGTTTCTGATCGTAAAAATGTCAACAAAGAAAGTCAAAATTAAAATTGAAAAATTGTAGTTTTATGTATTTTCATATCTTTTTTATGAAGCTGGAGCCTTTCAGTCTCTAATTAGAGGGAATTGAGAAAAACTTGGGATCAAAAATTGAGTTTACAGTTTTAGTAGCACTGATTACTAAAAGCTGTAGACTGAGTGTTTTGTGAAAAGAGAAGATGGTAATCTAGAAATGCATGAGTAAGACACCATCACAACTGTAATGATAAAAGTGTAAGATAAAACATTCTGACATT
This sequence comes from Goniobranchus geometricus, assembly GCA_028565895.1. NCBI lineage: Eukaryota > Metazoa > Mollusca > Gastropoda > Nudibranchia > Chromodorididae > Goniobranchus > Goniobranchus geometricus. The sequence goes on from JAOWAY010052563.1 coordinate 7,603, forward strand.
GAGATTTTAATGCAATTAGATCCGATATAATGTGATTGTGGCTGTCGGTCAGTTGAGTGATTCAATAATATCTTAATGAGATTTTTCACCCTTTCTCTTCTTAATTAATGTGTCTGCATTAGTACAAAATTCAGTTCATTGTTTTGAAGAATTAGGTCTCTAAAGTCTCATGGCTTCCACATTTCTCACTTTCGCTCCTGTTATTTTTTCTTCTTTCTACAAGAACATTTTCATACAATTCCATTCTGTGACTTACCTGGTGCTTATGGAATCATGTAAGTCCATGTCGGAATCTTCACCATTCTGTCTCTCTCTCCTCTCCAAGCTTCCTCTTTGTCCAGCTGAAAATAAATCAAAATATTCATACTACTGGTATAAATAATGATTCATAATATATCAATATCTTTATTAGACCAAAAGAGGTATCGTTAAAAATGGAATTTACATTCATTTTGACTAATTCCATTTAAAATACACAGAGAAAAAAGAATTTGAATGCCTAAGTCTGCAAGATAATATGCACATTGTAACACGAGAAAGATATACAGAGAGTCAGAATAAGATAATAAATAAAATTTATACATTGTGATATATTTGTAACCCTTTTTTTTTTTTTGTTCATTAATTTCATACATTTCTGTGCCTTGATTAAAAAAAAATGAAAAATGGCAGGATGAGGTTAATTAAAAAAAAATCTGCCTTTCAGCTTTGACTTCTATAGTGGTGGAATTATTTGTTTTATTCCAATTCTCGCTTTTTGATTTTGCAATTTTGGTTTTGTTTTTCGTTTATTCTTGTTTTGTTCTGTTATTGCTTTTTTTTTTTTCATTTACCTATTGATTTTTCTGAATGCAACGTGTTAAGGGTGCGGAGGTCGGTTGTTTTCATGAGCAGCTTGGCAAAAAGATTGGGGTCCTCTTTGTGATTAGCATTGATGATACTCTGCAGTGCTCCTGTTAATTTGTTAAGAATTCTTTCAACTTGTTCCACATTGCGTAAGCCAGGACGATCTTCATGGAAAGAAAGAAAAAGGATATAAGGACAAGCATTTTCTTTTTTGGATAATGAAGACCTTTTTGTGTGCAGCAGGATATTATAAGTCTACATTGTTACTAATATCAAGATTATTTTCACAAATCTTATTGTATTATATAAAAAAAAACACTGCAACTGATATCTATGTAAAACCTTAACAATAGCTACTGAAAATGAGCGCAACTAAAAGTCAGAACAATGGAACTTCCAAGAGGTTTTGAGGTGAGAGAGACATTTGGCTTCACATTGAAAGCTTTTTCACACAAAATCTTAGCAATACCTGGTCTGATGATGGACGTAAAAAACTCTGTCACACAAAATCTTAGCAATACCTGGTCTGATGATGGACGTAAAAAAGACTCTGTCACATAAAATCTTAGCAATACCTGGTCTGATGATGGACGTAAAAAAAACTCTGTCACACAAAATCTTAGCAATACCTGGTCTGATAATGGACGTAAAAAAGACTCTGTCACACAAAATCTTAGCAATACCTGGTCTGATGATGGATGGAAAAAAGACTCTGTCACATAAAATCTTAGCAATACCTGGTCTGATAATGGACGTAAAAAAAACTCTGTCACACAAAATCTTCGCAAAACCTAGTCTGATAATGGACTTAAAGGTACTTTTCACTAAAATGAGAACCAGAGTCAAGAACAATCATCCTGTTGTGGAGAGAAAAACATTGCTCTTTCCTCTTTCCTATAATGCAATGAGATCAAGAGACAGATGCCATCCCCTAAGGGCAACTGAAGTCTTAAATGGAACTTTTCAGTGGGGTAGTATATGTCTATAATTTGCAATGTCCAATTTGTAAATATAGGTTACATGCATGTTTTAGTCATATGACCCATTCCACATGGTATCTTCCATACTTTGACAATTAAATCAATTTACCTGGTGACATAAGCACAACAGCTGAGAACATGGCAATCTCATCATCTACCAAGCACATTTTATTGAAGCGTTCAGCAAAATCAAACATAGAGTCCAACAAGAACCCAGCATTTGTCGTCATCTGGAAATACACAATCCACAAAAATTGTTGCGAGACTTGTCTGAACTTGCTGTTTTAAGAAATAGATTTCTAGATTACCATCTTCTCTTTTCACAAAACACAAATGAAAAAGATGAAAAATAAATTACAAAATAGCAAAACCTTATTGACAGTACAAGATATAAGATGTAAATTACATTTATGTCACAATATATAAATTAAGTCAAATAGAAATGTCTTTTTACCGTAGATGGCTGTCTTTTGAAGAGTTTCCCTCCAGTGAACATCATGGTGTTGGAATTGGGATCAAACAGACATGCCAGTCTTACCAGCAAAACTTCAAAAGTACCAGCCTGAGGAAAGTTTTATGGTTAAATAATACAAAAAATAACTGACTGTCTTGGTGGATGGTGAGAACATCATTCTTTAAAGGAGTGCAATACACTGGTCCAATATGACCAGAATACATTATCACTGCAGAAGTCTTTTCGCTGTTTCATCACTTTCATGAAATTTTAAAGATCTCATAGAGCGATGATGATTTTATGACTTAAGCTTCATCTTTTTCCTTTGGCCAAGCATGAGACTTAAGTACTTCCCTGATTTCTGACTTTCTTCTTCTTCATTGCTTCCCCCACAAACCGGTCATACTTTGAGGACTGTGGTGTAGTGGTATAAACACCAGTCATTGTCAGTTTGTCAAGCAATGGCGTGTGATTAGTTACTAGATGAGTGACCATTGAGGGCTGCTACAAATCTTTGCACTGCCACTGGTGGAAGTTCTTGATTCATTGATGTTGCATCGTTGGGTAAGACACTTCATCTGCAATACCCTACTTGAAATGACTCATGTGTGAATGAGTAGTGGCTCATAATGAAGAGGAGTAGGGTGCTGTACTGTGATGACCAATGATGACTCCGTGTTGATTTCATCGTGTAGTATACAGGGTGTCCCAAAAAGACGGAGACATCGGGATTATATCAAACACTCTTAAGAAAGCATGACAAAGTACATCATACCATAGGCTCTATCTAATTTAATGCAAAAGTGTTCTGTTTTGTCATGAATTTGGTTAGGGCTAGTGATGTGCATAATGAGGTGGGGTTTTCTTTTAATTTTTATCGTATTTTTTTTTCTCAGCACGTTTCCATCTTTTTGGGACACTCTGTATTATATGTGAATGACAGTCAGTAAGATGTTATAAATTGTAATGTAAATTAATTCTACAGTGGACTTAATGCACACTTTCCTGAATAAAGTTCCCCCGCCCACGTCTTGATACTTTTAAAGTGTAACCCTCTACATCGTTCTGGTACTACTGACCAGCGTACATGCTTACATATTTTGACTTTCAGCTCATACTGATTGCACAAGAAAGGGAAAAAAATTCAAAAGCAAATCAATCTCAGATTTCTGAAATGCCTAGTCTAAGATGCCGTCAATAACTGAAAATTCATTAAAAAACAATCTTAAACCTTTACACGGCTTTTTTCATTTCTAGTCAATCAAAGGAGTCATCTTCTGACCTTGAGCAGTGTTACTTGATCATCCTGATTGAGCAGAATAAATCCTGGTATGCCTTTAGCAAAGTCAACGACAGACTTGATCGCAGGTGTGAAACTCTCAGAAAAATCTGTCAAATTCTGATGGTTGCTGTTGATTTCTGCACCAATTTCATTGTTCAGAGGGCAAGCCTGAAAGTTTAAAAAAGCAAAACAAAAACAAAACCTCAATTACATCAGTTACTTACTTTATTATGAAAAGCGGTAACCTCTGGTCTTGGTCTGAGACAAACAAGACCACTACACGAACTGCATCATACTTTATGCTCTGAAATAATTTCCATTTCCTCCTCTCATCTATCTTATATATATGCATATTTATCACATTCAAGACTGAAAATAATAAATAAAAAAGAAATTGCCTTACGGCTAGAAAATTTAATTAAATGCAATTCTAGGACACACACATCCAACTGTATCTTTAAAATCACAAGATCCAGGACAGACACACATCTTCATTCCTTTTATCCAACAACTTTTACTCGCAGAAAAACCTCAACCATTTGATAATACAAAAAACGATTTTTAAACTTTAATGTACAGCTGGCTCAAACGTCGCCAGAGTGGTATTGAACGGTAGAACTGCC
>JAOWAY010052674.1:0-11786 GCA_028565895.1 Goniobranchus geometricus
CGGAAGTAAAGGCGGCGTGGAAAGCAATGGCAAACTACCACATTATGCTGTATGCCTAGTATAATAAGGGCTCTACCCCTAATTCCCCTATGCCTAGTCATGGGTACGGGACTTACTTTTTTACTTCTTTCATAAGCCAAAAAGGGCGGAGATGTTGAAATGCCTTGGACTGTTATTTCTTGTTGTCTGTCTCTTAAATGTCCAACAATTGGCACTACTGGACAGAATTATGTATATATATATAGATCTGTGGGTGTTTTTTTGTCCATACATATATTATGTCATCTTAAGGATAAAGATTACATTTATATAGTGTTTCCCTATTGCTCTAAGAACAGTTCAAAGGGCTTTACAATACCAGTAACACTTTATCCCTAACAGGCATATACCCGAGAGAATATACAGCAGTAAAGTGGAGCACATACAGCACAACAATTTCAGCCTATTGCTAGGCACTCCATTTGATACCTGAGTTGAGTGAAGCAATAAGGGTAAATTTTCTTGCTCAAGGAAAAAAGGCAAATCGCTGCTGACAGGAAAAGAACCCAGGACCTCTTGATCCCAAAACTGATGCCTTAAACATTGAACCATTATGCCCTACCATTATAATCTCCCTCGAATAGCTTCTAGCATCCTCATCTGTGAGGTGAATGTCCCGTAAGAGGCGAGTGACAGCTTTCTCTCTCATCTGACTTCTTCTGCAGGATCTCTTTGTGTCTTCAGAGAGGAGAGTTTTGCTTGGAGGGGGGAGGAGACATATTGAAATATTTGATACCTTGAATTTTAGAATCTGTTCCTTTCTTTTCTCATAAAATTTGTAGTATTTGTGGTGTATATTAGAGTCATCGTTAATGCTATTATAATTATAATTATAATAATTATTGCTGTCATTATATTATTATTATCATTACAGTTATCATTAGTACTATAAGGTAGTATGGAATACATGATTATCAAATGTATGTAGCTGCACATTATCTCTTCAGACTCGTAACAAATGTTGTCAACTACTGAGGATTTTACAAAAGCACATTGTGTCTTTATTCAATCTCTTTTTAAACTCCAGAAAAGTGAAATGGTAATAAATGACTGATTACCTTTTGAGAGTGTAAATATTAAAAAAGTGAATTTTAGTAAAAATCAAGTTGACACAAAACATACAGATGAATATTTTTGACTATAATTTTAATTTCTTGCATTTTTTTTTAAAAAGCTTTGTTTTGAACCATGAAATTTAAACAAACACAGAGATTTTAATTTCTTTAAATCTAAAAAAAGCTCTGTTTTGAATTGATAGTTTGAAATACTTTGCAATAATCTCAGACATGATCAATTGTGGGGAAGAATTGTGAGTAGTGACTTTGAATGCAAAGTGAAATCTTACAAGGTGGCACAGATGACATATAGAGGCTAAAAATAGAGGTAAAATGAAGAGCTTACATTTATTTTAAAGCAGGTTAACAAAATGATGTAAAAGAAAGTTCCTCAAGCATCAATTATCATATTTTGATAGCTGTTTTTACAAGTCTTTGTATATTTACATTGAATTGAGACTAGTGAGAATTTGATATCAGTAGTGTAAAGGAAAAAAGACTGTTGTCTGTGTGTGCTGAGACGATGAATAATGAAGTGTAATTCTTGATAAAACATTTGCTGAAGTCTGAAAATTAATTTCATTCATAATGTCTTTCAGAGGTTTTGTAAATAATGTACAGTAGGAAGAAATACTGATATTTATACTGCATATCTAATGCTCACTACTCAAAATCACCTTGAAATTTCTGACTTAAATAGAATGATTCAATATATTACTTGTCTTGGAGAATTTATAGAATTACCTTTCTTTTATTTTTACCAGAACTATCAAGAAAATACAAAGTGAACTTTGAAGTGATATTGACATTAACAAAACTTACCAAATCAGACTGCTAAGCAAAGAACTAGATCAAGAGCCCTGAGATACTGTTGATTTTTAGGATCTCATCTTCTTGTTCTTTTTCTTCTTATGGAGTCTTCTTCCCAACTGGTTACGGTTTGACAGATCTTACACCTTACATCTTACATCCTGCCAGTGCCGATATCGTCACATAGGGCCTCAATAGTGTCTCGCCATCCATCTCTGTGTTGCGCTGCTGTCATCACCGCCTGCATTGACTTCATGCCCATTCTCTTCGCCTCTGTCATCAATGTTCCTCTAAGCGTCTCTTTTGGTCATCCTGTCTTCCGTTTGCCTTCCACTTTGACACGGTTTGACAGATACCCTTCCTTTATTCTGAACTTGAAGGTTTAAAGTCTTTAAGTTTTATTCTTGTGAGTCAGTTGAATTTACAAAGATATCCATTTGAGTTCTAACTGCATAATTGAATAATGGTATGGTGCACTCAATCAATTGCAATACAACTAATTTATGTACAATATTGTTCTGAAATTTATTTTGATAGCCATGAATAATGCATATTCAATTATAAAGTAGAGGAATTCACTTGAAATTATTACTATTGAAAGGGAGCATAATTGAGAGTGACATTGCACTAACAAGGTCAAGGCACCATTCAATTGAAAGTACAACATAGATAGATAGAAAGATGATATATATTTTTTACTTTACTCTCATCTGAAGTTCTGAAGCCCTTCCTTGACCTAGTATGCATCTGCCTTCGGTATGTACATGTTTTATTTTTTAAAATGATTTACAAGAGGTTAAGAACATAAAAAAATTGATAGATGATCAAAGCTGATTTGATTTGACAAGCAGCAATCTTATATGTAATCAATGCATAGAAGTGAAGAGAAATTGAGTTAAGTGAGAAGCATGCTTCTACTACTACACACATTGTAAATGAAATACACCCACTGTTGACTGTTGGTCATCTAGTGGAAATACAATTAATGAAAAAGAGGTGATGATATCAATACAAAGTTTCACACACACACACACACACACACACACACACACACACACACACACAAAATGCCAACAATTAAGGAATGGACCAGTGTGATTTGAATTTACAGTACACAATATTGATGTGTCGACACATGCACTTATATTATTTTACACACACAATGTATACTACACTGGAGGTGTGCTTTCAACACATGGCTTTTGCATCTGGTCAGTTTAAGTTGAAATAAAACAGAATAAATCATGCAACTGTTGAAGCAATCCAATGCATGATGTGAATTTTATCGGAAAAAAGCCTTACTGGACTGCAGCAAGTTGTTGATGTTGCCTGAAAATTGGATTAAAATGAGTTTGTGAGTTATGTGATTCCTATGTAATTTAAAATGAAATACAGCTGTATATTTGTCATTACATTATGTTGGATGGTATTTTTCAAATTGCAAAAAAAAATTGTTTATCATAATTCAGCACAGTGAAATACATTTTCTTCTGAAACGTGTAGATATCCATGCTCTGTTTTCAGGATATTTCCTAAGGAGTAACAAACATATGAAATGATTTATAGTACTAAGAAATACCCCTGAAGTGGTGATATGGCCAACAAGGCATGATATGTGTCAATATGTGGATTGAGAGAGAGGTTCTGTAATTTCCTCCTATTGCACTTGAAAAAGTTCATTGTGTCAGAATTGGGATTGCAATTATAAAATTTTTTCTGTAGTTTGCCTGTCAAGAATAATCTGAACATCTAAGCTGGTATGCTTATGATTGTAACATTTGTCATGAGAAGTATGAGTGCCATTCTCTACAATATATTTCCAAATCAAACCAAATAAGCTCATTTGTTTTCTTACTAGAACAACAGAAAAAGCTAGAAACAAAACACTGAAATAAAGCCCTTTCTCCTCTATTCTCTTTCCTTTCCCCACCTCCTTTTCTTCTTTTCACAGCCCGTTTTGTTGTTCGAGAAGTGGAGCTATAATTAATGTTTGTGCACTTTTTTCTCCCTTATATTTTAGTTATTGTTTTACCATCTGCAACTGTTCCAAAGGGAATGAAAATTAATATGTGCATTTAAGACTTATGTGCTGGGAAGGATGGCCAGTAATCTTTCAATGTTCAACTATTTTGATGCAGTACCTCTTTCCAAAGAAGGATTCTCTAATTCTCATGGAATTTTAAATGAAATGATTTAATGTTAATAAATTTAGAAATATGATTAAAAACATCTTTAACTTTTAAATTTCTTTTCAATCTTTCATGTATTCTTAAAAGAACAACATACATGCAATAGCTTAAGAAAGCTTCCATCCTATCAAAAGGAAAAGATTTTCTTCTTCATCAAAAGAATAGTTGTTTAACTTTTGTGCTTCATGTTGAACAAGGAATAACATGTTCATTATTATTGATTGTCACCTGCAATAAATCAGTATTTTATAATGAAAGATCTGCTATAGTGTTCAGTTTAATATGATTGATGTATCTGAGATTTTTCTGACTGTTACGACTGAAATAGATCTGCATCATTTTCAATAATAATATGCGTTGTATTTGTTTTTCACATATCCCTTTGTAAAAAATTGCAAATGCCTTCTCCCAAAAGTGCATTTCAGATCAACTGTATTTGGACACACCACGGAAGATCTTGCAACAACTTCCCTCCATTCCTCACTCTCTTATGCCTTTTTTACTGTTTGTTAAGTTCGAGGCCTGTCAGTTCATTAATTTTATTCTATATATATCTGTATCTTCCTCCTTTGCATCCTGTTCTACTTTCTACTCCAGCAGTGTCTTGCAGAATTCTTTTTTCAAGTTCCTCTCATCTTCTGACATGCTCATGATATTTCAAATTTGTTTTTCTTCCTTTCTCAGAGTATAATTTGTAGGTTTTCACTGTTCCCAATATCCAGTATTTTCGTTAAATTCTGCAACATAGCAGATGTCATTGTTGATTATATGAAATATGACTCTTGGGGGGAAGTACACAAATGATTATTTAGAGGATAAAAGAGCACTTATTTATTTACTGGTGTTATGATGATACAGAAGGAACTCAAGTTTTTTTTTTTCAAATACATTTGTACATGAGTACATTTTTTTTTAGTAATTTTCAAACTGGGAAGATAGCTCTGAAATGAGGTTATGGACCAGATGTATGTTCAGTTATCTTTAAAAAGAAAAAAGACATTCACTTGGGTTTATAAATTATAGTTTGTAATCATGCACAAGTGCTGATTCCCTGACTTTACATTGTCTGTCTGGTCCACAGCGTCGTATGGTCTTTCTAATTTCAGCGCTAAATGTTATTACATGTAAAATCAAAAGGACGTGCACTTTCTTGGACTCAAAACAGTTTGTCATCAAATACCTCACACTGATCAGTCCTAAATTGTCTTAAATGCTTTGTCTTATTTTTATTTTCTTCGCCAATTGATTGATATAAATGTGCCTCTATCTAATTATTTTATATTCTTACATAAAAGTAGGTTTCGGGTATAGCTTACTTTCTCAGTCATATGCCTTGGCTTTCAGGTATCCGCTGTTTTAAAAGAAAGAAAAAGAGGAAATGGAAATACCATCTCAGCACAAATATTGTCTTTATGTAGATTATTTTTTTGACCTGAGTTATGATTTCTGTGACTGATAAACTTTTTTGAACAGCATGGTATCTACCATAGTAGATCTTATGAACCATATACAAGTACTTTTTAAAAAGAATAGAAGCTAAACCATTAAGATGAAAAAGAAGATACGTTTTTAATGTAGAAGCTTTTTTTTTTCATAATTGTGGAATAGAGGGATATTCATATATCTTCATAAACGTTTGACAAATCAAGGTGCTTCTGCCAATAGTAAGAAAGTAATTCTGAGGGCACCTATATGCTTGCTTATCTGCTCTGTGACATAGTGGTGAGGATTTAAATGCACCAGCTGCAAAAGGCAACAATTTTTATTTTCAAAACGCCATGTCAATGAACATATCTGTAGGTATCATCCATCTCAATTTTCCATTATTTCATTGAAATTTGATTTCAGATGTAAATTGTATTTATCTTCCCACGTCATGCTTCAGCATACTTTGAATATAAGTATAAGGATTTTGATCTGAAGATAACATTTAGAATCCTTAATTTTGATTGTAAGTTAAGAATGTGAAAAAAAAATCATTATCTACACATTATTAATGATTGACTTTTATAAGATAAGCAGTAAGCTTCTAGACATTCCTAGGTGAAAGTGTTATCATGTTTGATATGAAATGTACCAGTATGACTATTAGTTAAATGATACATTCAATGCATCACATTTATGTCAAATTCTTCTGGACTATTCAATGTATTTGAGATAACATCATAAAATTTTTGTGACATCTTTTTTTCCTGAATTGATTGGCTATAAAACAAAATCTTTTTCCATCTCCACGTATCACTTCCCACCCACTCCCCATGTAAAGTATAGAGGTAGTTGTTTTCTTACCATCATCTGTATGGTCACACAGCCCAGATAAGAAAAAAAAGAGAGATTCATTCAGATCAAATTAAAAAGACTGACTTTCCCCTTTCTTTGCCTTTATGGCATTATGTATATTAATATGAATAATACATGTTCTGTAATTTAGTGTGTTGTCTCAAACAAATCAGTATAATGTATATATTTTTATGATGGAAGTTTCTTTTAGTTCCAATTGACCAAAGCTAAATAGCGGTAGATTTATAAGTTTTGGCTGATAACACTTCCATATCAAAGGGAACTGAGAAAAGGAAATGTTAGCCAGAGGTCATAGGAACTGCAGTCCTCTTAAAGCTATCAACTAGTAGAATTTAATTGACCTTGATACTCTCAAACCCTGATGCATCATTCAGTGAGAAGGTGCTACTTGTATCAAATCTGCAATGCTTACTTGTATGTCTTGTCTTCTTAACTTTGAAGCTGCAAGACAGCCTTCCTTTACTTTTGATTTGGACGATTGGGGGATGTCACTCATCAGTCTATCTAGTTCATAAATGCCTTCATACTGCATATAGTTAGTGGCCAAATGACTGGTTACTGATTTGTGCCTATGTGAACTGCAAGCTTTTGACACATTTTTTTCAATAAAACTTCATATCTTCGGTAAAGGGGTTGGTAGAATGTTTGAGAGAAAACACTGTCTTGCAACATGAGCACTAAAATTTGTATGCAAATTTTGAATTTTAAGACCATGGAAGATAAGTTATGGCTGCACCAGTATTCAGGCCTATTTTTCAAACCATTGTTCTTTGGACCTCAAATGGGTAGTGTCAGAGACATTACCTGTATTGTCAGGTAACCGCGTTTCAACCCTCTTTTGCTCAGCCAGAATCGAAAAACCAGTAGACGATACCATTTGACTGAGATGCTATGGAAGAGACATTCCCATCTGCGTTTAACAGGCTTTGGATTGTCACACTACAAAATAAGTGTTTCAAAATAAATGTTTTTTGATGAAGGACCTTTTTGTACATCGAAGAGGACTGATTTTAAAAAAACTGTCAATGAATATAGTAATTTGATGACTGAGTTTTGTTGATATTTTATTTCATAGGAAAAGGCCTTGAACTGATTAAAATCAAGTCTTGATTTGATAAATGTACATCATTCTTAAAAAGTCTTATAAAGACTATGTGAAAATGAGGCAATATTTACATATTTTGAGGGCTGAATTTAGTTGACATTTCATGAAGAAATTCTGCTTGACTCAAATTTCCATGCCTGTACTTTTCAATCAAAACTTCTCCTCTGTCTTTTTTTTTTTTTTTTTTATCCCTCATCAGCTTCCTTTTCTATGGGACAGGTAAATCTGTGCTTCTCAGTTTCAACATGGTTTTTCTTCAAGAAGCGAAAAATATTTGGATGCTCCTTATTCAAATTTTGACTAAAGCGGAGATGAAATGACTCACAAGCATTAGTTGTTGTTACTTCTTGCGTCTTTATTCCAGCCCAATGGGATGGAGGAAAGGCTGACGATGACGTCAAATACTTGTCATAGATGTAGTCGGTGAGAAATCTTGCTCTGTCATTATCTGGCTGGTCAGTCATTATCGTGAAGGCGAAAGAATCTTCAATTTCTTCAGTGTAAGGATTGGGAGGACAAAATATAACTTCAGCCATCGTTCTTACTTCGACCGTTTGTCCATGAAGTAGTTTACTAGACCTAAACTTTGAATTTTTCTGAACCATGCTTGAGCGAGATGGAAGTGACAGGCTCTTATGTCACAATATGGCCATGTTGATCGCAGAGATAAATGAAATGCCATTTCTAAATCAACTTGTACCACTGTCAGGTCCAACTTGAAATTGTTTTCGGTGCAGGCCTCGACAAACAATGATAGCATAATTTCATATGTAGATTTTTTCTCGTCTGGCAAAAGACAGTAAACACACATGCTGTGTATGAGCTGTTGTTATATCCATGCAATGTATACAATTGTAGATAGAACTTTGGACAGGTTTTAAATGTTCCATCTCCCAGTATGATAGTGCAGTTAGCAAGATGATGTAAATTTTTGATAGTTGAACAATGTTCGTATTTGCATCTTCTCTTATTATGTTGATGTTATGTTCTTCTAAAGAAGTTGCTTAAATGGTCTTACAAAGTTCTTCTCTGCATTTAGGCAGGGTTGGTCTGCCTTTTAACTTCTTACGGTGGAAGCAATCTTTCATTTTTTTTTATGACTGTGTTTGACCAGTTTACTTACAGAGTTGATTTTAGACCGTCTGTTTTTCTTTTAACGGCTGTTTTGATTCTCTTGAGATTCAAGTTCTTTTCATTACATTTGTCATGCTTGTGCTGCTGTGTAGATCTTTTTATCAACCGCAATGCCAGGCAATAGTCAGCTTGTTTTTTCTTCCTATTCTAAACCTGAAGCCATCAAGGATAAGGCAAGGCAAGCCCCTCTTTGAGTCAATGATTTCCATGATGAATGAGGTAGAAAGTCTGAACTTACTCTCTTATATCGGCCCCCTTTTTTGCTATCAGTATAAAAACAGTTCTCAATTCTATTGAAAATGTTTTCATTGAGTTTACATTACAAAGTACGATCAGAAGTGTTTTCACTGTTTTTCTTGCTGACAGTGTTATCATCATGTCGTTACATATTGTCTATTATAACTCATGATCAAACTTTGGTCTCGTGTTAACAACAATTACGGTTGCTAGCCATCTATCATCCCAAGGCCAGGCTGAATCAAGGTGCTGGCAAAGTGAGCTGAAACGCGGTTAGAATGTGCAGTGAAGCATAAATTGGGCTGAAACGCGGTGCTCCTTAAGTGATCAGCAAAAGGTATTGTCCATTTGAAGTTGAATGGAAGATTGTGTATAATGTTTGTATGTAAATATGCATATAAATGTATTGGCATTATAATGCATAGTATATTTATCCTCGACCAAGTGTCTAAGACACACTTCTCTAAATTTAGTTAATATCCTTGTTAGGAGATAACAGAGACCGCTGCTGATAGCACATACTTAACAGGTTTTTTATAATGCTTGCAATTGATTTGCGATTTAATAACAGATAAAAGAAAAGAATGCTATATGAAATTATTCTATCTATGTGTATGACAAAGTAGATAAAACTTTTCATATATTTTATATTTTTATAAAATACTTTTAGGTGGATATATCATTTGATAATCCCAACCTTTTATTTGTTTCAGGCATTAGTGTCTTCAAGGAACCAACTGCTTATCTAAACGCAATTTCTTTTTTCTGCATGTGCGGTCACTGATCTGATATATGGAAATATAATTGTTTACAAAGCTGTTCATTTATGATTTGAAAAAAAAAGTATATTACTTGCTTCCTTTCAAAAAAGCATGAAATTTGATTTTGAACATGTACACAATAATCAATAAAATGAAGCCACTGCAAAGTTACTACATTTTCTGTGTTTCCACTTTTCTTTAAATTGTTTCATTCTGTTCTTTCTTTCATTAATTGTAAATTGTATTGTCTAGGTAAGGCGATCTTTGCGCCTCGTCTTTGGTTTTCTTATTGCAAGGAGTAAAAGGAAATAATCTTCATCAGAGCTGTCCAAATGTTTGTCAAGTTTAAATGAAATGAAACTCTGAAGACGGCCTTGATTAGAAAATGAAGAGTGAAGGTTAAAGAATGGACAATGAATAGATATTTTGAAGTCTTTCATGGGTGCAGAATCAAAAATGCTTTAGGAAAGTGAAAGTTAAGGTAACTGACTTCTTTACCGCTACCACCATCAACCAGTCCAGGGAAATCTTCCAGGACTTGCAATACTTGCAGTAACTGTGTAATACGGAATCATTTTTCGCTATGTGCATGATAAAGGTGTCAAGTCCACAGTCCATTATGTTCGCTTCTCTAAACATCCAACCAATCCTTACGTGAGACTGCAAGAATCTGTGAAGTCAACTTCCGTCTTCTGTGCTTTATGATTGGGTCTGACCATGCATTTGAGAGGGATGTAATATTACAATCTGTTGGTTAAGTAAGCCGCTTTTAAATGATAGAGAGTCGAAATATGCCGGAAATCTATGCCTGATACTGAATTTTTGTCGGAAAGACAGAGGAATTACATGGAACAGTTGTTGGATACAGTACTCTTATTTGAGAATGTTGAATTTTTACGTATAACCAACAGAGGTAGAAATGTCCGAATGTCAGGCTGGCTACAGAACAGGAATGAGCGCGATAGACATGCAGATTCGTATGGAAAAAGTCAATGAGACATGTAAGAGATGATGATGAAGATTGACATTAAGGGAAAAGAAAAAGGGTTCAAACTGAATGCTAAAAAGACAAAAATAATACACAATGAAAGTGGAGAAGAAAAGGAAATTCAAATAAATGGTACAACAGTGGAATATGTAAAAGACTTCAAAAACCGTGGCTCCATAAAAACATCTAATACCAACGGCACAAAAGACATAAGAACCAGAACCGCAATGGCTAAACAACGAATGATTCATTTGAACCATTTATGGAAAGACAGAAGCATATTTTTTATCTAGACCACGAAAAGTAGATACTCAAAGTACTTGTGTGGCCAGTTCTGTTATAAGGAAGTGAAGCGTGGACTCTAAGGAAAGCAGATGAGTCACGAATTAATGCTGACATGTGGTTTTATCGAAGATTACTAAGAGTAAGCTGTATAGAGAAGAACCAACTCTGATATTCTTCAAGAGCAAAATGGAACACCAAATTTATATTTGAAAAAAAAAAAAAAACCCAACAAAAACTACATATCAAAGAAGATGAAAGAATTTGGGACGCACAATAAGAAACAGAAGATGCAATCTGATGAAAATTGTAGCACAAGGCAAAATGGAAGGAGGGAGACGGCAGGGAAGACCCCATCACTCACATATTATGGAAAACATCAAGAAAAGGACAGTCACCGGAGAGAAAGAACTGTATCGCATGGGAGAGGATAGGCTCAAATCGAAGGAGTTTGGCAGAAGCGTGATGTCATCTACCATCAAGATTGATGACGCCGACAGGTAACAGGTAATAACCAGCAGATGACTGTAATTATCTCTGCCAACATGAAAGATGAAGACAGAAATGAGACACTATATTAATTTTATCTAAAGATCAACTAGGGTTTTGCATCAAATATCCATGTCATACAAAAATATCACCCTACAAACTAGCGAATGTATTTTGAGAAAAATGCTTGGCAGTTTCAGACTTTACGAACGGTGAGGGCAAGGCATTCCACGATACCGGTAAACCGAAGTTTAATCTCAGGAATTGGATGCAATTCCCCATAACTGATTGCAATATTAATATTTCTTTATTAACCTCACACTGTCAAAGTTCTGAAATGTACGGTGATGGCTACTTGTAAAGCGGCCACCTGTGATGATGTAGACTTCCACGTGT
>JAOWAY010052785.1:0-11785 GCA_028565895.1 Goniobranchus geometricus
GAATAGCCTAACAATAAATTCATACAACAAAAAAAAAAAGAAAAAAAAAAGAAAGATATTTCATCATTACAACAACTGAAAGTCATCTTCATCTGAATTCCTCTTTAATCTTTGGAGACAAAATTGGAATAAGACTTTTGGATAAAACTCCATTTCAAGGCTGATGTGGTATTTAAATATGAGCAAAAATACATATCTGCCTAATATTTTTTGTAAGTATGAATCAAATACACTGATGCTACATGCCTCTGTGATGTATATCCCTTTTGTATTGATGCAAACTTTTTTTTGTTGGTGTTTTTTAGTTATAGAAATGTATTGTATATGTCATGGGATTTTTAACAAGTCTTAAAAACTTCCCTCCTATGGTGGAAGAGGGTTTTTTTTTCATCATCTTTGTCTCCTGCCACATTTTACTTTCAAGCGTTTAATTAATAAACAGTACAAAGTACAACTTATAATATTTGAGTACAAAATCAGTCTCTTCATTTCTGGAAGCATCAAATTTGTTCAACCTAAGCTAGAGATTATACTTTCTATTAAAATTTGTATCCCGTATTTGTGCCTTCCATGTATCACCAATATTACAAAATTACATGACCTAAATTGTGTCTGACAGGATACATATAACTGCTTCCTACAATAATATGTGTAAAGTTGAACTTAGTCTTCTATTTTCTGCACAGAATTTGGTGAAGCTGGAGCACAAGATCTCTTCAACTTCTTGGAAACTGTAAGTTTCTATCTGACATAAAAGAAAATTTAAAAATCTGTATCTAAGAATAATTTTGGGCCATTGGTGGCTTTGCGGGTCTGCAGTTTGTGGTTTTGATATTGCATTCTGAACAGTCTAGAGATTTAGATTTGAACCCAGGATTGCCTCATCCTCATAAGGATTGTGAGCTGACACATTAAATCATGCCATCTGTCTGTATCACATGGTTCTGACTCGTCCTAAAAGACATGGCAGTGTCAAATCAAATGAAGCAATCGATAAGTAGGGCATACTTGAATACATTTATTAAAGAAAATCTTGAAGTATCACTTCAAAAAGCTCGCCTCAAACTGTGTCAAATTACATTTTGATAGCCTTTGATATAAGGAAAGTTAAAAGAATATGTACATGCTTAGGTTAGCTCAGGAAGACTTATGTTTCTCAATTATCTTTCCAGCAAGTCTGAAATCATTTGATGATCAACATTAAATAAATATTTCTAATTAAATTTCAAGACAACTCAAGAAGCGACCAAATACTTTACCTACAAATAAGATGATGTATATTAAAGTTAAATGAAGTTTTTTTCTCCAGGGTGAAAAAAAATCCTCATTGAACTATATTTCCTGAAATGTCATTTATCATTTAACGATGATACCGGTAATATTGGAAAAGATCCAGATTGAAGGTGTATACAGTGAAACACTGATATAAAGAACAAGCCCTGGCAATAAAAATAGTTCTTTATATTAGTAATTCTTTATTTCAGTCACACACATAAAGAGAAAAAAAAAATGAGGGCAAAGAAATGTGTTATTTCCGTCAGTTCTTTACAAGAGTGTTCTTTATAGGCGTGCTCTACTGTATATTGTTCACTAAATGCATCCAGCTGGAAGATCAGCCTTCAAACCTCAGTTTATCAAAGAAGCTTGTAATTTGGATAGATACATCTTCATTATGATTCTCTTTACTGAACCTCTACCTTGTCATCATTTAAATCTTTTCATACCAATGAGCAGTTGACCATATTGAAACATCCCCATTGTGCGTCTCCATGTCTGATGTTATCTAACTTTGGAGACTATCCCTATTTTATCAACCTCTCGACCTGAAGTCTAATATTCAAAAGATCAAATATCCATCAATAGTCTACCCAGTACACTGTCTACCACCGCCTAACCATTATTATTGCAGAGTTAGTATCATTATTATATTTCAATACTGAGGAGACAAAAGAGCTTTGGCAGAAGACAGAACAGAGAAAAAGCTCATCCTAATGTTTGCTGTATCTACTAGATGTAAGTCAGTCATCATAGTCACATGTAATGGTACTAGTTTAGAGAAAACTTGATGATTTTTTTTGTGTTAGATAAGATGTCTTTCAAATGAGATTCAAGCTTTTACATTGTTCTTAAATTCAATTCAGTTTGTTAAATGATTCTTCTTTATTTTTTCTCTTCTTTGCAGCAACTTAATAAAGAGGTAAGGAATAACACACCAATGGCTACCTTTACTATTTCTGAGTACATGTAATGCTTTTCTATTTCATGTTTCAGTTAGGAATTCTATCGTTGCCTCTTGTATTATTACGTCCATAATCTAAGAAGTGATGAAGTAGGTCTCATGAATATTTACTTTGCCAAGCTTTTATGATCTGCTGTTTTCCCCTACAACCATATCTTGGAGAGTGCTTTTTTCTAAAATAAATTCTCATTTCAATTCGTTAGCTTTTCTTAATTTCATTGGTTTGCTTGCTTGCTTTGTTTTGTACATGAGCTTATGTATGTGCCTTTGTCTGTATGTATGTAGGTGTACATGTGTGTATGTGAAGGGTGAAGAGGGCAATAGATACTCCAGATACATCTTTGTATCGGGACATGGGTAAGGACTGTCACTAATTTCTTACTGTATTCAGTTAACAAAAAGCAAACAAAAATTTAAAAAGGCATGACCAGAGGCCAGATATTTAGGACAGTGGCCAAAAAGAAATGGCAAGTACATTGGTTTCTCTTTTTTAAGATTAAGTTCTTCACACAAGAATTAAATGCAAGAAAATGGGTTGAAAAGGACAACATTTTCTACATATATATGAAATATGTGCTTTAAAAAAAAGAATTGCTTTTGCATCATTAAGTTTTCTTTTTTTTTTTTGTTGTTGTAAATTTGTTATACCGTACTTTTTTGTGGGAGGGGAAGGGGGCAGGGGAGGCCTTTAATGCACGTTCCAGTATATGTCTATGTGATGTGTTGGCATATGTGTGTGGAAGTCAAGAGTGAGGAGGCCAATAGACCTTGGTTTGAATGGGTACCCTGGTTTGCTTGCATGATGGGTAGGGTGAGCCACAGAGAGGCAAGAAGATGAAAAAAGCAAAGTACCGTGCTGCATGTGTGCCTGCACCTCTAGGTGGTTTATTTTCAAAACCTCTTTTTCACTTTTGTTTCAACACAAATTTTATGTGGACAATGCTTTTTGACTGCTTTAAAATACTGTTCTCATTCAAAGGCGTCCACCATTGTCAAGAGAGACAGTGGAAGTAGTGATGATGACGATAGTGGTAGTAGTGATGATAATGATGATGATGATGACAGCAACAGCAGAAAACTTGGGGTAAGTGGCAGCCATGAAATATATCCTACCTGAAGCAGAGGCCCTGCATTTTGTATCATGTATTGGTCATCTGATCACTCATGTGAAAAAGTAAGATGAAAGAAGGCTGGTTAAAAGTTAAAGAAGAATTGGGGTAGCCAACAAAAGTTGTCAGGAATTTTGAAGTTTTAAAATGGGCAATAAGTGTAGAAAAAGAAAACGTGGAAAGAAACCTGCAGGATGACTGCCATGGGATGAATCAGAGTGATGGCAAGGACAGACAGCAGCAGAACATACGTTTTAAATACATGGTGTATTGTGTGCCTCTTGGAAGAGTTCATTTAAAATTATAAAAGGAGAAGGACTGCTGTGTATATGAAATCTCAGAAAAAATGATAGGAACCTCAATACAGTATTCATGGTGTATTGTGTGCCTCTTACAAGAGGACATTTAAAATTATGAAAGGAGAAGGACTGCTGTGTATATGAAATCTAAGAAAAGATTATGGGAACCTCAATACAGTATTCATGGTGTATTGTGTGCCTCTTGCAAGAGAACAATTAAAATTATGAAAGGAAAAGGAAGACTGTGTGTATCAAATTGCAGAGAAGATGGGAACCTCAATACAGTATTCATGGTGAATTGTGTGCCTCTTGCAAGACAACATTTAAAATTATGAAAGGAAAAGGAAGACTGTGTATATCAAATCGCAGAGAAGATGGGAACTTCAATACAGTATTCATGGTTTATTGTGTGCTTCATGCAAGAGAACATTTAAATTATGAAAGGAGAAGGACAATTTTCTTGTCCCAACCTAGCCAAATTGGCAAAGTGTCATTGATTGAATTTCATTTTTTCAAACATGTCCTTGGCTTTTAAGATATCTCAACTTTCACTTTTTGGCAACTTTTTGTTGTTGTTTTTTTTACTGTATTTTGTCTTTGTTTTCTAATGAGCTACTGTAGCTAAGTCTTCGAATATCTTTGCTTTTTGGAATCAGCAACTGAAAATGTATCTTGATTCTGTTTTTCTGCTTAACAATTTTCTAGAGTATACATTATTACAGAGCATTGTTGACTAACCAGGTTCACTTGAATATACCCGACTAATTTGCACAGATTGAACTTTGCATTGTAATATCGTCTTATGTACATGCATACAGTAAAATGTTGACCCTGCTTCAGTTTGAATTGTCAATTTTCAGTATTAGACATTAATTTTTTCACTTTCTCAATCAACATTCCATTATAAATATTTTCACAATCTGGTCATAACACTGGATTTTCTGCAGAGTGCTGATGCTCGCATTTTGAACGGCCTTCGTACCTCTGCCAAAAGCAACAGCCTGACTTCGTATATTGATCAGGTTGGCTTTGGACAAGTTCTCGGACTCATGGAACGTTAGTGAAACATATTTTCCATTGTAAATGTGATTTTTTTTAAGCAAACAAAGAGCAATAATGTAAATGTAATCACATGCAAGATATAACAACGGACCCACTAATTATACATGTATTTGGTTCTAAAGTGATTAAAAAAGTGTTTACATTTATTCAAACTCATATTTCATGGACATTGTGACAAATAAATGTACCGTATACAATGTATTATCAAATTACATGACCTCACTTGTGTCTGACAAGATACATATCACTGCTTTCTTCAATAATACATGTTAAGTTTAACTCAGTCTTCTTTTTCTGCACAGAATTTGGTGAAGCTGGAGCACAAGATCTCTTCAACTTCTTGGAAACTGTAAGTTTCTGTCTGACATGATAGAAAATTTAAAGATCTGTATCTAAGAATCATTTTGGGCCATTAGGGGCATTGCGGGTCAGCATTTCTGGGTTTTGATATTGCATTCCGAAAAGTCTCGAGATTCAGATTTAAACCCAGCATTGCCTGATCCACAAAAAGACTATTCTTTGGAAAAGAGTCTTGACGGCGCCAAGACAGGACTACTTATGTTTCTAAATCATATTTCCAGCAAGTCTAAAATCATTTGATCATCAACATTAAATAAATATTTCTAATTAAATTTCTAGACACCTCAAGAAGCGACCAAATATATTAACCTCAAATATGATGATGTATATTAATGTTAAATGAAATTTTTCACTCAAATGGAAAAACATCCACATTGAACTATATTTTTTAAAATGTCATTTATCATTAATCAATGTAACAGGTAAATAATATTGAAATTGATGGTCCAGATTGAAGGAGTATATATTGCGTTTTAAATGTATCAAGCTGGACGATTGACCTTCAAACCTCATTTCCAGTTTTTTAATCAAGCTTGTAATTTGAATAATACATGTAACACCTTCATTAAGATTCTCTTTACTGAACCTCTAACTTCTCATCATTTAAACCCACTCAAACCAACGAGCAGTCGACCATATTGAAACATCCCCATTGAGCGTCTCCATGTCTGATGTTATCTGACTTTGGAGACGATCCCTATATTATCAACCTCTCGTCCTGCAGTCTGATATTCAATAGATCAAATAGCCATCAATAGTCTACCCAGTACGCTGTCTACCATCGCCTAACCATTATTATTGCAGAGTTAGTATCATTATTATATTTCAATACTGAGGAGACAAAAGAGCTTTGGCAGAAGACAGAACAGAGAAAAAGCTCATCCTAATGTTTGCTGTATCTACTAGATGTAAGTCAGTCATCATAGTCACATGTAATGGTACTAGTTTAGAGAAAACTTGATGATTTTTTTTGTGTTAGATAAGATGTCTTTCAAATGAGATTCAAGCTTTTACATTGTTCTTAAATTCAATTCAGTTTGTTAAATGATTCTTCTTTATTTTTTCTCTTCTTTGCAGCAACTTAATAAAGAGGTAAGGAATAACACACCAATGGCTACCTTTACTATTTCTGAGTACATGTAATGCTTTTCTATTTCATGTTTCAGTTAGGAATTCTATCGTTGCCTCTTGTATTATTACGTCCATAATCTAAGAAGTGATGAAGTAGGTCTCATGAATATTTACTTTGCCAAGCTTTTATGATCTGCTGTTTTCCCCTACAACCATATCTTGGAGAGTGCTTTTTTCTAAAATAAATTCTCATTTCAATTCGTTAGCTTTTCTTAATTTCATTGGTTTGCTTGCTTGCTTTGTTTTGTACATGAGCTTATGTATGTGCCTTTGTCTGTATGTATGTAGGTGTACATGTGTGTATGTGAAGGGTGAAGAGGGCAATAGATACTCCAGATACATCTTTGTATCGGGACATGGGTAAGGACTGTCACTAATTTCTTACTGTATTCAGTTAACAAAAAGCAAACAAAAATTTAAAAAGGCATGACCAGAGGCCAGATATTTAGGACAGTGGCCAAAAAGAAATGGCAAGTACATTGGTGTCTCTTTTTTTAAGGTTAAGTTCTTTAAACAAAAATTAAATGCAAGCAATGGGTTGAAAAGGACAAAATTTTCTACATACATATGAAATATGTGCTTAAAAAAAAAAATGAATTGCTTTTTCGTCATTACGTTTTCTCTTTTTTTTTTTGTTGTTGTAAATTTGTTACACTTTTTTGTGGGAGAGGAAGGGGGCAGGGGAGGCCTTTAATGCACGTTCCAGTATTTGTCTATGTGATGTGCTGGCATATGTGAATGTGTGTGAAAGTCAAGAGTGAGGAGGCCAATAGACCCTGGTTTGAATGGGTACCCTGGTTTGCTTGTATGATGGGTAGGGTGAGCCAGAGGGAAGCAAGAGGATGAAATAAGCAAAGTACCGTGCTGCATGTGTGCCTGCACATCTATTGTGGTTTAGTTTAAAAACCTCTTTTTCACTTTTGTTTCAACACAAATTTTATGGGGACAATGCTTTTTGACTGCTTTAAAATACTGTTATCATTCAAAGGCGTCCACCATTGTCAAGAGAGACAGTGGAAGCAGTGATGATGACGATAGTGGTAGTAGTGATGATGATGATGACAACAGCAGAAAACTTGGGGTAAGTGGCAGCCATGAAATATATCATACCTGGAGCAGACAGCCTGCATTTTGTATCATGTATTGGTCATCTGATCACTCATGCAAAAAAGTAAGATAAAAGAAGGCTGGTTAAAAGTTAAAGAAGAATAGGGGTAGCCAAGGAAAGTTGTCAGGAGTTTTGAAGTTTTAAAATGGGCAATAAGTGTAGAAAAAGAAACGTGGAAAGAAACCTGCAGGATGACTGCCATGGGATGAATCAGAGTGATGGCAAAGGACAGACAGCAGCAGAACATACAGTTAAATACATGGTGTATTATGAGCTTCTTGCAGGAGAACATTTAAAATTATGAAAGGAGAAGAACTACTGTGTATATGAAATCTCAGAGAAGATGATGGGAACCTCAATACAGTATTCATGGTGTATTGTGTGCCTCTTGCAAGAGAACATTTAAAATTTTGAAAGAAGGATTACTGTGTATATGAAATCTCAGAAAAAATGATGAAAACATCAATACAGTATTCATGGTGAATTGTGTGCCTCTTGTAAGAGAACATTTAAAATTATGAAAGCAAAAGGAAGACTGTGTATATCAAATCGCAGAGAAGATGGGAACCTCAATACAGTATTCATGGTGTATTGTGTGCCTCTTGCAAGAGAACATTTAAAATTATGAGAGGAAAAGGACGACTGCATATGAAATCGCAGAGAGGATGGGAACCTCAATACAGTATTGATGTTGTATCGTGTGCCTCTTGCAAGGGAACATTTAAAATTATGAAAGGAGAAGGACAATTTTCTTGTCCCAACCTAGCCAAATTGGCAAGGTGTCATTGATTGAATTTCATTTTTTCAAACACGTCCTTGGCTTTTAAGATTTCTCAACTTTCACTTTTTGGCAACTTTTTGCCTTTTGTTGTTTTTTTTAAACTGTATTTTGTCTTTGTTTTCTAATGAGCTACTGCAGCTAAATCTTCGAATATCTTTGCTTTTTGGAATCAGCAACTGAAAATTTATCTTGATTCTGTTTTTCTGCTTAACAATTTTCCAGAGTATTCATCATTACAGAGCATTGTTGACTAGCCAGGTTCACTTGAATATACCCGACTAGTTTGCACAGATTGAACTTTGCATTTTAATATCTTCTTATATTATACATGCATAAAGTAAAATGTGAACCCTGCTTCAGTTTGATTTGTCAATATTTTTTCAGTTTCTTAATCAACATTCCATTATAAATATTTTCACAATCTGGTCATAACACTAAATTTTCTGCAGAGTGCTGATGCTCGCATTTTGAACGGCCTTCGTACCTCTGCCAAAAGCAACAGCCTGACTTCATATATTGATCAGGTTGGCTTTGGACAAGTTCTCGGACTCATGGAACGTTAGTGAAACATATTTTCCATTACAAATGTGATTTTTTTAAAGCAAACAAAGAGCAATACCATAAATGTAATCACATGCGAGATATAACAACTGACCCACTAATTATACATGTGTTTGGTTTTAAAGTGATTTAAAAAATGTTTACATTTATTCAAACTCATATTTCATAGACAGTGTGACAAATACATGTATATTACCAATTACATGACCTAAATTGTCTTTGTACAAGATACCTGCTTTCTTCAGTAATATGTGTCAGGTTCAATTCAGCCTTCTATTTTCTGAACAGAATTTGGTGAAGCTGGAGCACAAGATCTTTTCAACTTTTTGGAAGCTGTAAGTTTTTACCTGACTTATAATAGAATAAATAAAGACCTGTATCTAACAGTAATTTTGGGCCATTAGAGGGCATTGCAGGTCTGCAGTTTGGGGTTTTGATTGCGTACTGAAAAGTCTAGAGTTTTAGATTGAACCCAGCATTGCCTCATCCTCAAAAAGTCTGTAAGCTGACACGTATACTCATGCTGCTTTTCTGTATCACAGGATCCTGACTCTTCCCTTTTAATTTAAAGACATAACAGGGCACAGAATGTCCCTTTTTCTCCTGAATGTCACAGAAAACAGAAATAAGCATTAGGCGTTACGAGTCATGAAATTAATTTTTATATAATTTTAATGCAATATATTACTTAGTACAAATAACTATAACATTACTGTTTTCCATTCTTATTGTATTAATTCTACTGGTACAAAAGAGAATTTTTATACTTGTTTACATACAAAATCAAGATGAATGTTCTTAAAAATGTATTGTACATTTCTTCTCTGTCTAAACATGATGAATCTTAATGCAAAAAGTTATAAAGTGTTTACCATTTGAAAGTTAAGATGTTCACTTCAATTCACTATTTTTCTTGCAAAAGATCTCAGAGAGAACTTCCAAAATTTCTTTTACTGATAATTATTTACATGTACCCAGTCAAATCTTAATAAAAATGTTTTTTCATGCTTTTTCCCCAGCAATTACAAAAGGAGGCATAAGTCATAAGAGTGACTATTTGATCAAAATTATGGAATAAACTTTTTATAAGTGAAAAAATCAAATCTTTTCTTGTCTTTTTTCATTTTGCACTTTCCAGTTTAATTCTGGCTGCAAAGAAAAGTTCATTTCAAATTTTTAAATAATTGCACTGATAATCCGCTAGCTAACAAGTAAAAAAAAACAATGGAAAAAAATTGAATGAAAGACATTGCAAAAAATAAGAACAAGCATATACATATACATACATTGGATTTATAACTAGATGAATGCCTTCTACAGTACAGTAAGAATTAATGCAATTTAGACGGACAGACAATTGAAATTAGTTTCCATACAGCTATGATACTTTTCTAGATAATCATAGCATTGAAATTTGGTGCTTGGAGAAGAATACTTATTTATATGTATTTAATCAAGCTATCAACCCACTTCTCACTTACTTCTTTTCACTGTTTACAAAATATGAGATAAAAATAGTGAGTTTAAAACAAAACGATCCACTTACATCAACATGCTTTGGGAAGTGGCCATGATGTCAATATATAAAAATGTTGATAAATAAAAATACAAAACCAAAGGGAAAAAAAAAACAAGGGGAGAACAAAGTAAAGAAAATGGAGGTAAGGATGAGGTGTCCATAGCACGAGAAGAGTATGTATGTGAGGCATTGTACTGTCCTAGGATCAATGTGCAGATATCTAATACTCAGCCCACATGCAGACTACTCAAGTAGGTTGAACATTTGCGTTGAAAACTTCACATTTTTAACATATTTTGTTTGTGGGTACACATAGGAAGCATGTTGATAAAGCAACAGAAGTGGATTACACAGTACAATTTTTAAGTTCCTTCATTTTTTTAATGTTAATTTCTTCAAAGTCACAATCAAATCCTTCCACTAATAAGATCATGAAAAGTTTTATATATGAAAGACAGCTCAAAGTGAGTCTCTGTGGTCTGAACATTCCAAATCTTAAAAAATCTTCAGTTAAACACTTTCAAAATTTGGCCAGCTTTACAAAATGAAAACACTTCAACAAATGGCAGAATACTTGCCCTTTTTGTCCCCAAGATAGCTATATCGGTATAGGTAGGCTTACTTTTGAAGCACAGCTCTCTCAGTATCAGACTTACTATCAGTCACCAATTATTGGCAGGGATTGTAACTCCTAAATAACTGAATTCTGGTAAAGATTACACTTGTGTATAAGACACTGTATCTGACATTGAAAGAAGGCTTTATGTTTTCTACTTTAAAAACTGCACAACTCATTATTATTACCATATCACATGTATTATTAGTGGAAGTAGAGCAGCTACTGCTGCTTAGCATCACAGCGTAAGTTCCACGATGTTGCCGTGACGTTAATCGTAATGTGACAGGTTTTTGTTGCGTTAAGTGCTTGAACATTGTTTTGTCTTATATGTCTTGAACTCTCCTGATCATGGAATAAACTGAGGTGAAAAGTTCACAGAAATGTTATAGCTATCAAGGATACTTTACAGCAGTAGGCAGGATAATTTGTTTTTTAAGTTGTCTCATAATAGCAGATTGTCTTCTTCATGTGTATAGTGAGACACAGTGAAAATGTGAGAAATTATAGTTGAAAGAAAACACTTGACAAAATCATCCCATTTTGCCGGGACATTATCCCAATTAGAGATATAAATTATATAGAAAAAAATTCTGTTCCCTGGAATTTTGTACTGGTTTCCCAGGTTTCCTGATTCCGCGGCGCCCCAAAAACAGAGGTTCCACTGTACTCAGAATGAGATATCAAGTTGAGCTCATTATTCAGTCATCACAACTGCTGCTAATATGGTACCTCTTAACATAAGTTTTCATAACAGACACAAAAACCTACAACTTTTCAACATTGTACTTCATGTAAATAATAATTCAGAATGCAACCTGAGGCACTTCCAAAGACTGCCCTGAGATGGGGGCCCAGAGTCAAAGAGGGAGAGGCCACCCCATTGAAACATGATAAAGAACAACGGAAAGAGAAATCAGGCGGAGGGGATAGACGTGGGGTGAGGTCAGAAAGAAAGCTCAAGACAGAGAACTTTGGCGTTCCCAAGTGTTGGCCTTAT
>JAOWAY010053007.1:0-11778 GCA_028565895.1 Goniobranchus geometricus
GGCATGAGGTCACTTTCCATTGACTCTTTACTAAAAACAGCATACACTATCATTCATTTTAAAAATGTTTTAGTGTTAAATTTAAACTAATCATTCAATGTATATAATACATAACCAAATATCAATCAAACTTAGACCATACCAGAACCAACAGCTATCTACATTCATTTATCCCAGACACTATAGGATTACTGAACAAAAGGCTCTGCTGCCAAATTCCCTGAGAGAAGTAACAACAAACAAGACAGTTTCTACTAAACAGACTCACTGATAGTACTAATCAATCCAACTATTCTAGATCTTACTTCTTACACCTTTCCAGTGCCATCAGACATCACTTAGAACCCCAACTGTGGATCACCAGTTGTCTCTGTTCTGCGCCGCTGTCATCAATGCCTTTATGATGGACATTCTCATAGTTTCAGCCACTCTCATCAGGGTGCTTCTCATGGTTTCTTGTGGACTGCCTTTTTTTCTTTTGCCCTGTGCTTCTGGAAGCAGAGCCTGCTTTGTGATCCCTTGTATGCTCTCTTCTGCACTGATGGCTCACATATTTCCACCTTCTTTTATTAATGACTTCTGACACTCGAAGTTTACCAGATACAATTTAACCTGCTTACATTGACGGCTGCTTCATCCACATTTTCATGTATTGACTTTTTTCAACCACAGAATTTTTCCTTCAATATTTTCACATAACAATTTCTCTTATGTTGATTTTTTTCACGGCCTTCTCTGCTTTATCAGCGTGATTCCCTTTGTGTACCCGTGAACATAAATGGGAAAAACGTTGTTTGCAACACTTATCGTCAACCTTCTTTACTAATCTGCATATCGGCCAAGATCTAGATCTACACATTAGACTCAGTACCGTTACATGCCTTACACAAGTGTTTCCATGCCACTGACACCATCTTCCTATTTCCACTTTCTTTGTTTACCATAAATCTCCCCTTGTCTTTTTCTTTTTGTATTTTCATTTATCAATATTTTTATAAAGGAAAGATAAAGTAAAGGTGGCATTTATATAGCGCACCTTCCACA
Source organism: Goniobranchus geometricus (assembly GCA_028565895.1). Classification (NCBI taxonomy): domain Eukaryota; kingdom Metazoa; phylum Mollusca; class Gastropoda; order Nudibranchia; family Chromodorididae; genus Goniobranchus; species Goniobranchus geometricus. The sequence continues at coordinate 1,045 of JAOWAY010053007.1, forward strand.
GCGTATCCATGCTCACAGCGCCTTTTAAAGGCATTTTACTCCCCTGACCAACAGCAGCACAGAACATTTAGTACAAGACTTGCAGGCTGTAAGGCGCAAATACATTTTTTCAGAGACGGCATTGTCGTAATGGCCATGTACTCATTCACACCTGAGTTGAGCGACTTGGTGAAGTGAAGTACCTTATCTAAGGACATAAGGCCCGTAACTTGACCGCACTATATTAACACCATATCCACTTCCCAAAGCTTGCCGATATAAGCAGATTACACTGGTTACTTTACTTCCTCAGTGGTCTTAAATTCATTCCATTTGATGGACATGGTTAACAATTCATTCTGAAGTGAATCCGTCTTTCTTCCCATTTCTTTTGTTGATTTCCAGCTCTCTGCTCGGACTATGAAAGTGAAGAATTCTCTTTTAAACACAGGTACCCACCAAAACCAGCCATTGACAATTTATGATGGGTTGGATCGTGCTCAGTACCAATAGACAGGCTTTTAATACCCAATGATAGGCACTCCTATTAGTGATGATACCATTGTGGTTAAGTTTGTTTTGCAGAAACTTATAATTTACAATTTACTTGCAAGATTCCAGTTTCATTCTTGATTTTCTACAAATTTTCAATTACAACTATATTTCCCCAAATTTTGTGACATGTATGAGCCCCATATTCAGTTTCGAGAATACATAAAAAGGCAGAAGTTACTCAACTTAAATGAAAAACTAGACAAAATATGTAATGTTGCAGACAAATGTCTTTCATCAGAAAGACACAAAATAAAAAAGAAAATAATTAATTTGAAAGCGAATGACCTAGCTGATGGATATCGCCTTTCATTGTCCATCAGTTTAGTGTATTAAAATGATAAGAGAAGTGTCAGTTGGATCTAGGTAAAAAAAATGAGGCAAAGAGTCAGACATTGATGAAAACATTATGGGAGAAATCAGATGAGAACAATATTATGACATTGAAGATGCTATTGTTGCCTTTTTTGCCATGCTTGATTTTTAAAATTTTTTAAAGTCATAAAATTTCCTTTTTATTGGGATAAGAAATATGAGGTATGAATCCATGATTGCGTCTTAGGTACATATATGTGGGAATGGAAATGATTGGCTAACACAGTTCTCAGCAGCTTTTGACTTGCTAAGAAGAAAGAAATCCGAAGACTGAATCGCTTAAAGACATATCCAGTGCCAGCTTTATCTTCATGCTTTAATTTCCATTACCGCTCTCGAAATTTTTAATCTTGATTCTTTTCCCTTGATTGTATCCATGTAGACGGTTCTGATTTTATATGAAGTGATATAATATCAACTCAGTCAAAACCATAATATTTGCTGCATTCTCAGGTGTGGTGAAGAACAGGCAAGGAAAACAACATGAGGTGGATTCAGAGGAAAAGGCTAAACTAGAACAGTCTAATGATGATGATAACATTGAAGGTAAAAGGCACCCAGCTTCTCCTCAGTATCAAGGCCAGCCACTGCGATATCCGAATATGCCTTCAGACCCCAACCTTCCTCCTCAACCCCAGGAAATGGGTGTCCCAAGAATTTCCCAGCCTGGTCTCACCCCAGGATTGCTCCCAGGCCATCACTTGGTTCCTCAGCCTGACATTTCACCTCAGGTTCATCATCCTCACTCACATATCCACATAGAGGGACCTCGTCCTGAAGGTGCCCCACCTGCTCAAATAGTAATAGAACATGCAATGCCACATGGAGGTCCTATTCATATAACTCATCACCGACCTCCGGCACCAGCACAAATTCATATTGAACATCCCGTGCCTGGTGCCCTGCCGAGACAGCTTCTAATTGAACATCCTCCGCCCCAAGCAGCCCAGTTGGAACAGCATCAAGCACAATCACAGTTGCATCCTGATCACATTCATGCTCATCCTCACCCTGCTCCCCAAGCAGTGCCAATGTCATCTCATCCTCAGCACCAGGAGATGTTTGAGTTTGAACTGGGAACACAACAAGTGCCTCCACCTCACCCTCAATTCCAAAACTTTGAACATGTGCCAGTGGCAGTGTCACAACCAGAACAACAGCAGCCGCAGCCCCTCTTGCCCCCTGGCTCTGCAGTTATTGTATCTAGTACCCAGCATTACCCTCCTCAGTACTCAGTGGCTATTTCCAGCCAGACAGCACCCCCTGGGACTTTTGCTGCTCCTTCCTCTGGTGCAATTCCCATTCACAGCCAGTCCATCCATCGTATCCAGGAGCCTCAGATGATTACAGTTCCTCCTCCCGTTGCTCCTCCGTACAATAACATTGGGGTCCCTCCCACCTCCACACCCCACTTTCAGGCTCATTTCACCCATCCCCAGCCTGTACAGGGTCCTGTCATACATCAGCAGCCTGCCACCCCTGCCCCTGCCCCTGTTGTTTCACAGCCACCACAGTATCAAACTCATCATCAAGGGGTTCCATTTTGGGTCTCTCAAGCTTGAAGCTGCCTGACTGTTATCCCTTTGTGTGTCTGCATGTGAGCATGTCCTTTTTTATGTAAATTATGTAAATTGAATGGTTTCTTTATGATTTATCCACAAAGTATGTGATTCTTTAAGTTAATTTCAAATGCAATTATAAGGTGTATCAATTTTGGGAGGGTTTTTTTTTGTGTTTTTTGAAATTTATTTTAAATCTTGGTAGTACTAATTGTACATATTATATTTTTGTACATGTTATGGAATGTCTGTGTTCATCGTTAGGAAATATATTTTGCATTTTTTTCTTTGCCAAACTTTAAAAGGATAGAGAATCATAGAAATCTGTTGTGCCATCTTTAACATATTCATACCTGAAAATCAAATTGTTCGTTAACCCTTTGATACCTGGCCTCCTGACCCTTCCCTGACCCTCTATCTGGCCTCCTAAGCATTTCGTAGGAAAAAAGACAGGGGGACACTCTAAGCACTGTGACAACATTATGAAGCAACCAATGACAATTCCTCATTACAAACAACTTAACAGTACCCTATTTGGCTGTCAGCATCAGTATTCCACCTTTGTGTGCCAGTCGGTACAGCAGGTGGAGTGTCTCTTCACACAGAGGTGTCGTTTGCATTCTGTGCACCGAATAGCAGACTTGATAGCTTTGCCTATATTGAGTTCTACTGTGAGGAAGTGAATGTGAAGTTTCATTCTGATTGGTTGATATTTACGGCCTTAAAACTGCCCATAATGCCACCCTATGACCCCTCACTGCTTAAGCAGGGCTATGGTATATAGAATGACCCCTCACCGCTTAAGCGGGGCTATGGTGGTATGTAGAACTCTTAGAGGCCCACCGCTGAAGCGGTGTTAGGGTATCAAAGAGTTGAATTTGCTAGGTATAGTTAAAAGCATGGTTATTGAAGAGCTTGAAAAGGCCTATTGGAGTATGATTTACATAATAAATAAAGTTTGGACTGTTATTGGAGAATTAAACAAGAGTAGATGGTTCAGCCCATAGTGATTCATTTTGATTGACCTGCATTGATCCTCTGAAATTACTTTCATAGTACAAAGTATTCATTTTGTTACAGTACTAACCGCTCACGTTGAGTCATCTAACGTTTTCGCCCAGAGTGGCCGGATTGTTGTATATCATATAGGCTTAGACAGTGTACAGATGAAAGCCTCGACTGTTTTATGGAAAATATTGATATGTCTGTGTATAAGTTAGTCATCTGAATGCATTTGCGTCATTTGATGTTATTGAATAATAGCAGGATGAAAAATAACATCCTGTCAAACACTTTGGTTATTAAAACTTTTTTGTGAAATTTGAAGACATGGTGTGGAGTTGATTTGTCAAAGTGTATATCAGTTTTCTCTTCGTCTCAAAAATCTTTTGAAGAGATGCAGCATCAGCTTCCGCCTTTATGTGGAGACATTTCTTTCAGGCGATATTTTAAGACCCAGTAGGAATGCGGCCACAGAAACTTTTTAACATAGGTTTGACTTTTGCTTATCTCATCATTTAATTGAATTGGCAGTGTCTTTTTTTACAGTAAAGGAAATGACAATATTAACCATGCAATCCTTGTTGACCCTTACAAATTTCTCAATCTTCCTGTGGGGATTCATCATTAAAGAGCTAAGTCATCATTTTTGTCAAATGTTTGAAGAAATATGCTTTTCTTTGTATTAAATCCTTCAGCTGGACATAAATACTATAGTCCGATGACCTAGCGTGGAATTGAAATAAAAAAAAACTTTTTAACAATTTGTTGTACAGAGACCAGATTTTAACATGCTGTATCCCATTTTATACACTTACTAGGGAAGATGAAAAAGTTTTCCTTATAATTCTTTTAGATAAATTTAGTCACCTAACGACAAAGTTTTTTTTTTTGTTTACGTCTTACATTTACACATCGTTCCATTTAAATGGAATGATTATCATCGGTTCTAAATTGTAACGAAATAACTACGTTTAATTAGAACATGACTTACATTCTGATCAAAATAAGCGCTACACAAATTGTCTGAGTGTAAAAGATTTTAGGGATCACCAAATCCAATAAATGAGATATAGGACATGTACGTAGAATAGAATAGTCCTCTCAAGCTGAAGCGGCTAATAGAACTGGAGCTTATCTAGCTTTCTATAGCAAGAAGCGGACAGCGACAGATTTTATCCATCACTCTCTGAATAGGTTGCTAGTCTACTGTAGAGTACTTTTCCAGTCAAAGCTGTACCCATTTTCACCTGGGCCGAGTTAATTGAGTTATGCAACAGGTGTAAGTTTTCTTGCTTAAGAAAAAACCGCAGGTGTCCGCAGTGAGATTTGAATCAGATGCCTCTCGGTGAGCAGACCAATGCTTTACCACTGAGCTACAGCGCCCCATGTATGTTGTAAAGGCCTCCATAGAAAAGAAAAGAGTCTAAATGATATGAAGATCTTGATCTACTCGGAGTTAAAGTCTAGAATTGAGATCAACATAGAATTAAACATTTTTTTTAGGATCACAAGTACAGTCAATATTTAACCAAAAAACAAAAACAAACAACAAAACAAGAAGCAAATCATTGACTCGACACAAAACAAATTTTGCTCTTTGTGTTTCATGAAAGATATTGTACTAAGGGAAGCGGTCTTGGCTGTGAAAAGGAGTAATGTTGCAAATATTTCATGACATAAAAACATTTCCTTCATGAGTAATGTTTACTCATACCCTTTAACTATAAACCTTTTGAAATCTTGTGTTTGCCACGGTGGGTTACAAAATGTACACTTTTATGAGTCAATTTTCCTTATTTTTGGTTCAGAATATATGGGAAAAAAGGGGAAAATTAGGACAGGGCTGTACAAAGTGCTGTATTAATTTCACTTTCATGTGATTTCCGATGTTTAAATTATTCCAGAAAAATAGCTTTGTGGAATGGACACTAGTTACCAAAAAATCATTGGTATTAATATAACTATTTTAATATCTCAGCAACAACAACAAAGGTCAGATGTTCCAATAATATCATCATGACATGTCCCCTGCTCTGGGCTTTGTACACCTCTCCATGTTCTGGAAGTTGCTTCTATTCAATGCAGTCTTCCAGCATATGCTGTCACACACAGTAGTAGAGTCCAATCACTTGTTGAACTTGTCTGTCCTCCATCTGGCTGATTGGCCCCTTCTTCTTTCTCTCTCCCCCAGCCCCAAGCTTGGTTTGCAAGGTGGGTTTCTAGAAAACGATGTTCAAAACAGTTCAAATTCCTTCTCCTGTTAGCTTTGAGAAGCCAATCTGGTCTCATCCTCAGTTCTTTTAGAATGTCTTTGTTCCTCATTTGAGTAGTCCAAGGTATTCTCAAGATATATCATATATAATATAAAGGGAGTATGAGAGTGCATATCAAGTAAGCCAGAGCTGTTTGAGCCCATCTCTTCATTCTTGACTTCAACTATCTACCACCTCTTTCATCCAGACAAAAAACCGACACCAAAAAAAACAACAACTGCTTTTTTAAAAACTATTTTATATTTGTGTAGGAGAGTGTAAGTATAATCATGGATATATTTGTGTGTGTGGACCCATTCAACCACTTAAAATCTGTAACAAAATTCAAATACATGTACTGGTAATTTTACGTTGATGAGCTCGGTACATTTATCAAATCAAACTAAAAAACGTATTATCTGTTTTTGAAATTTGAATTTCAATTTACTGTATTTGCAATGCCAACTTTAATTTCCGAGCTTGGATTTATGGGTGTGTTTAGTGTATGCATGGTGGTGAGGGACGGGTGGGGACCTGCATATGCAAAACTGAAGTGACATTGTCAAACACTGTTCAGGGTCCTTGAAGTTCAGATTAGTTTACCCACTTGAGACAGACCTTAATGAGATTTCACATATACTAATAAATACTAGTAATGAGATCTTAAATTAAACTTGTATGGGTGACTTAAGAATTAACATGAAAAATACTTTGGAGACTAACTGAGAATAGTCATCAGCACACACTAAATGAAAAGTTTTAATTTCCAAGGCAACTGAACTTCATAATAATTTCACAATAGTCTTCTTCAATCAAAGAGGAAGGAACTTGTTTCTTAGTTTATGATAAATAAAACTTGTTCAAGTCTTCCTCAAAGGTATTTTAATCTTATTTAATTAAAGAGATAGGTTCAAATTTAGGAAAAAAACTGAAACCTTATAGAAATGAAACGATGAGATAGTAAATGATGACATTAAACACTGATTTAATACCACACTGGATGAACAGTGTTTTTCGTAAGAAGCCTTCTTTGAAATGAATGATTATGGATTTTTACATGTAATTTTATCACCTTTTTTTTATATCTCAATCAACGTAGTGATCTTACTTTCACTCAGGTCATAAACTCAATCATCGAGAATTACCTCAAATGTACAAAATTTTGAAATAGGATTTGTGTCCTGAAATTTACACATCTAAAAGACGATATTTTTGTTTCTACCATTTGTGAAATACTTTTGCCTAAACTTGAATACAGTCAAATCTGCTTACAATAATATCTCAACGAGCCACCAAAAAATTCTCTAACTGATGTATTAAGTTATATTAGAGGAACGACCGACACATTACTTCCTCCCTCATCATAAGCTAACGTTAACAACCTGTGACTTTCACCCTGGTAAATTCAAAGTAAGGCACTGATAAAAGCGTGTCAAAATAAAGCTAGAATGAGAGACATCAGTTCATCCAGGCAACAAAAACGACATAAATGCAATTAATTAATAAAACAACATTGAGTCTTCACATTATAAATAAAATGTGCCAACAATTTCTGGACATAAGCATTACAGACCTAAGAATTAGTAAAAGCCCCAAATTAGTATAATATTCATCAAAATGAAGAAAGGGAAATTTTCCACAAAATTCATCTAAATTAACAGAACTATACAGTTTAGCACATTGGTGTAGACTTTCCATTGAAGAAGACAAGATATCGGGCCTCAAATTGACTTGACTGAAGGCGTGAAGGTTAGAGCCTTCCCCTATATATGCACTTCCTCTTTCCTTTGGATGTGCTGGTATGGAATGAACTTCACAGGAATACAATGTATAGATAACTTGCAAGAAAGATTAGAGTGTAGATGAACCTGCCAAAAAAAGGCTTCGCTTTGCAACAAGATTGAGCTTTTGAGGAAAAAAGACTCATCAAGTCACTTTTCTGCAACCAATGGGGAGACAACCATAGCAGTAGCACAAGTAAAGTTGCAGCAATTGACAGCTGACCTCAGGTTACACTTCTGAAAGGCAGAATTGGACACCACTGCTTCTCTCTGCATCATACTTTTCATCTTAAAGTGTTTGACTCAAGCTTCACAGAGACAGTCGGCCACAGAATCTCATTCATTTGCAGGAGATGAATTGAATAAGAAGAAGATAGATGGAAGTCACAACATGGAATTAAAGAAGAAAGGAATATGGTTAATCACGTAAGATTTATGTTATACACTGTCTGCCATCTGGCCATCACTCGACTATTATGTTTCCTTTTTCCCCCTGAATGCAATGCAATGCATGTTTGAATTGGTTGATTTTATTGCACATCTTAATTGTCACACCATAGGACATCTATATATATATATATATATGCTTCTAAGATCTATTTCAGAGAAGTAGCAGGATTGAAATGTCATGTTATATATTATGAGTTGTACTAAGTATTGGTGAACTATTGTGTTGTGCCAATGCAAGCCTTCATATAAGCGAAAGGACTGGGAACATATTCAGATTATATATCCTTTCTTGATTAACAAATATATTTTGAGAATTTTCGGACTCCCTTATCCAACTCGGATTTTTATCCTTTCTTGATTAAGAAATCTATTTTGAGAGTTTTCAGATTCCCTAATCCAGTGGCAAGAAGGATCCCTAATCCAGTGGCAAGAAGGATTTTAGTGGCTAAATACTTAATTCCATTGGAAGTAGACAAAGTATTGAAAGGTTCCATGTTGAAGGTGTAACATAATATATAAAAGGACTCTTGACAGTTGGGAACAGTGGATGCAAAGCCATTGTCTGTGAAAAAATTACCTAATACCATACTCTTTTCATACCTTCCTTCCTTTTATCTTTTCTTTCACAACTCTCTGAGCCTATGGTTGAATTGGGTACTCAATTCTTACTTCTTACAAACCAATATTTATGATTTTCAGCACAGGTTCTTTGTGATCCTCTGTTGGACTCAGATGTTCTTCTGTGGACTTGGCGTTCAATGATTGATCTGTAATTAAATTTGTTTTCTTGATCCAGCCAAGATTTATCCAATTTGTTATTGAAGGAATTGAGAGAAGGCGTACTAACTTGTTCTTCTGGAAGACCGTTCCGTACTGCTACCACTCACATTTAGCCTAGCCCTTTGTGGAAATAATTTTTTGGGTTTCCCGCATGTCCCGTGCCTACCTGAATGATCTGACTATGGCCTAATGAATTTATGCACTTATGAATCATATATCATTATATAGGCCATTTGTTATCTTATATATACTTCTATCATATCCCCTCTGGTTCATCTGTAGCTAAGGGTCGGTAACTTGAGCTTTCACAACTTCTTTTCAAATGATAGATGTATAGAAAAAAACCCTTGCTTCAAAATGGCATGTCAAGCCTTTACAACAGATGACCTGCTGCAGAGAGCTTATTGGGATAATCCAAAAATAAGAGTGTCTGAGTCATTTAGTGTGTGGAGAAGAAAAGAAGAAGTTCAAAGTAGGCATCACTCAGGAATTGTTTGATATTCAAGTTTATCACCCAAATGATAACAGGAGCAGTGGGGCATGAGTGTTTCAAAAGTATTGCCAGCATTATTAGACTCCTGGATAGGGCAACACAAAAAATACATTCAAAATAAAAAACAATGGAAACTTTTATTTTTTCATTCATATGCTTTATTTGTCCTAGCATAAAACAGACTTAGCAGTCTAGTTTTCATTACAACAAACTAGAAACAAATACACTTTGATAACAAATTGATATGGTATTCAAATCTAAGGCAATTATTATGAAAATGGCATAACCCATGAAATAAAAATTCTACTCGTAGTTAGGACCAACCTCTAGGACTTAGCCATTCAGCTTTTTTCTAATTCAAAAAAAAAAGAATAAACCAGTGTGAAATTTCAAATTAAATGCTTAACCAGGAGATGACATCTCATACAATTCATTGGAGCTAATATGATCATGGATCATCCTTTCTCCTTACTTTCATTGACATATTAACCACTAATTCATCACAGATCACAGATCATACTTTCACATGTTGTGTTTCATGCACTCCTTCAACTGTAGAGAAGTCAGAGGTTGTCATGAATGCATAGCAAGAATGGGACATTTCATCAATGACAATTAATACACTTGTGTTGCCCTTGTAAATTAAACAAAACGAAATAAAAGCCAAAATTGTCATCGGTATAGTGAGATTTTAAAAAGAAAAGAAAAAAGAATGACGTTGTGGAGAGTATTCATTCATAGGTGTTAAAATTGTCAAAATGACAACAACAACAAAAAGAAAAAAAGAAAAAAAAAGACTCCTTTGTAGTATTTTGTGCAATGAATTAGATTATTGCAAATGTGAAGTCTGAATTATTGTTCTTCAGCAACGTATGTTAAATAGATATGAAAAGTGGAAAAATATTTGATTGATGGATGCATAGAGGAGTTTTTTTTATTACAGGGTCAATGAACTGAGCTTGTTACATGTTCTCATCCCTAAAATCACGGAAGGCACTTAGGAATTATTAAAAGATTGAAAACATCACCTCAAAGCAAATTTTAGATGTCTTCTTAACATTTATTCCCTCTCCAATTTTCTCCAAGAAATAAGAAAACTTGGAATATGCTTAACTTATTGATATTTTCTTGAGAAATACGGTTGAGTATATCTTGGTGTGATCACATGTTTTATAAAAAGAAGGTACTTTGTCACAAATTCAATACATCTGAGGAAAAAGACTGGGATGACTGTGGTACACACACAGATTCTTTATAATCTATATTTGTCACCCGTAATACTTCTCACCTAATTTATCTGAGGAAGGTACACTTTAAAATAATTCACACATGACTTATTTTTAATTATTTCATAAGATGGCTGTAAAAAAACCAACCAATTGCATCCTCCCTCCCTTCCCGCATCCCAAAAAAGAAAAATACAAATAAGAAGACAAGAAAAACGCAACAAAAAACAGCAAAAATATCCCCTTGTCTCCTCCAACCCACCCACCCCCCTACACCCCAACCCT
>JAOWAY010053118.1:0-11777 GCA_028565895.1 Goniobranchus geometricus
TATGTATGTATGTATGTATGTATGTATGTATGTATGTATGTATGTATGTATGTATGTATGTATGTATGCATGCATGCTCAACGTTGTTCTATTTTCAAGTCAAGAAGCGATTTCATTGCATTCTTTGCGAAGTCTCTTTCATCAGTTTATCGAGTGTAGATATCTTGATCAATTCAAAAATAAGATACACAGAAAAAAAAAGAAAAAAAAAAGTAGCTGTCAAGTCCCAAGAGGCAAGAAAGAATAAAAAAAACCCAGTGAAATGGAATCTTTGTGACTGTTAGTTATTTCACAACACTTGTTGGTATGGACCAGTTCCACGAGCTATCTAAATAGAGCGCCAATGTTTCGCGATCGTAAAACCACGGGGATTAGGGTGATGTCAAACTTGGAGGCCAAGATGACCGCAAAGGTGTTGGGGTCAGGGGTCATTTTCACCTCTCGGATGAATGGTTTTGAAAAGGTTTGGACGAAATCTGAAATCATACTCAACTGGTGAGACTGTCGTCCAACTGTGCTAGACAGCGTCGCCAGTTCAGGGGATTGAATTGAATGTTGTGGAAGAGACGAAGATTAATTCATGCTCGCTCATCTTTAACCCGTAAAAGTTCAGGTCAAAACGGTCTGGGTCCCTGAAAGACTTTACCGCGAACCCATTTCATATCTCTTGTCCCTGTTACTCTTACGCCTTTCCACAGAATTGTCCATGAATCCATTGAAATTATAATAAAAAAGACTATGATCCTATAAGACTCTGTCTTGACCTTGATATTAAATAACAACCATCGTCACGAAAATTTGTCTAATGTTATTTGTATTCGACCAGCAGGTAAGAAAAACGTGGGCGAAAGCATAGAGCTTGTAAAAACTGTTAGAAAATGTCTTTCATTTACGTCACCGCCCCCCTCCTTTTCCACCTTTTTCCCGCCCAATGAAAGAGCATTTAAATTAAAGGATGAAATGGATTGTAATGCTCAAAGTAAGCTGTAATCAGTCTTTACCTTGAAATAACCGATTGCCTGCATTTAACTTTACGTCTGCAGATTTACAGCAGATACAGTAAACCACAGTGAAAATACGTTATATTCATATGCCTAAACATGTGCATAAATTCTTGGCAGGCTCTGATTTCTTTCAAGACATCATCCCTTCTGCATAGTGTAATCAAAAGCAGGGGCAGGCAGAGAGTGACATATTTGGAGAGCTTGAATCATTGGATGACAAACAAAAAGCAGAAAAACAATGGCATGAATTTCCTGAAATTGTCTGAACAGAGAAGTGAATGGCGTGTCATGGTCGCTAATGTCTGCCTCAGACCTGGTACTTGATGATGATGATGACTCATAGCTTTTCAAACACCAGGAAAGAAAAAGGGGCCTCCAAATAATTTTGCAACCAATTTCCCTCCTGAATACCATCAGAAAAACTCTTGATTATTACACTTAACAGAATGGGATCTGTAGTTAACAACTACTTGTCCCTAGGGTGGCTTCTGTCCTGACAGAAGCACAGCTTATGTGGTTTGGGCGCACTAATGACTGGGAGCAAAGCATTATCAGAGGACATCACCATTAACGTCAAGACATAGACGTGTCAGCTACTTTTGATACCATCAATAGAAATGAAATCCTTCATATCCTCGAAAGCATTTTAGATGAGGATGAACAAAAATGTATATGTTTCTTGTTGCATAACTCAATGATAAATACTCAAATAGAGGGACATAAATTCTCAAATCAGAGGGACATAAATACTCAAATCAGAGGGACATCGGAAACAAAGCCTTTTTTAAGTAACATTGGCTCTCCCCAGTACGGTTTGTTCTCCATGTATCTGGAACATGCCCTAAAAGATGCCCGAATCATTATCCCCAAATCTCCTACTGGATACGAGCAAGAACTTCCAAAAGAAGTCATACAATGTTTATGCCGATGACGTTGATTTCATTGGTCTTGCCAAAATAAATATAAATGAAATACAAGAGGCCTTATATAAACATCAGTTGAAAGTAAACATAAAAAAGCCAGATTGTCCAGTTCTCTCAAGACCTGAGACAAACTGGAAGAAAGCCATAAAAGTGGGTTCATTGATAGGAGATAAGGAAGAACTAGAAAGAAGAAAACACATGTCATCAGCTGCTCTCAACAAAATTTCACACGTCTGAATTAACAAAAACAAACTAAAAGTACATACCTTAGTTACATTCTGTAAATCACTAGTCAAACCCATTCTGCTGTATAATTATAGTACCTGGCCCCCAAGACAAAGTGACGAAGAGAAGCTGAATGCATTTCATAGGAAATAGTTTAGAAAAATATTAAGCATTAGATATCTTGTAAAAATATTTAATAAATCAATATATAAAAGATGTGAAGAAAAGCCACTTTCTCTTCAAATCCTGGAAGCTGGATGGTGCCTCATGGGAAAATTCTTTGAAGGAACAAAGATATACCAGTTACCTGACCACAAGATTTTGCTCTACCAAAATAAAGAAAAATTCAGAGGAAGACCATAACAACTCTGTGAATTGTAATTGATAAAAATCTATCTCGCTTGTCAACTCTGATGACACTGCAATCAAGAGAAGACTTTGATTACCTAACATGCATAGCACAAGGTAGAAAGACGTGGCAGGCATTGTCAGTGAAGTAGAAAATCAGCTGGAGCGTGTTTGGGTCGCGGAACGGTCATGCTGACATTGGCACTCACCTTAACTCACCACAGCCTAATCCATCCTGCTGCAATTGTGGTGGCCCGTCTGAGACTCTGATGCATCTTCTGCCGGATTGTGCGTCACTTGAGGAGGCACGGGCGCAGTGGCTTCCAAGAAGGCCAACCCTTGAGAATGCCTCTATGGGGACAGTGGGCAGCTGCAAAAGACTGTGGCATATTACCTTTTTGCCACCAGGGGTAGAGACCAGACCTGCTGAAGCAACACAGTTGGAATTCTGGATCGCAACAAGGCTATAAGTCACATAAGTCAAATAGTAACCAAATAGATGATTTGTCATTTGTTATTTTGTGGGTTTTACGTCACTTTTCAACATCATAGGTTATATCAGCAACAGTGCTATTTCGACATGCTTATGTGCTGCCACGCATAAGCCATAATATATAACAGAACTCGAATGCCTCACCCAGTCACAGTATACGGACACCAGGCTGACCACACTTAGCGCTGTTCTCATAATGCTGAGTGCCAAGCGAGACAGTTACTAAAATGCCAATTTTAAAGTCTTAGGTAGGACTCGGCCGGGGATCGAACCCGCGACCTCCCATTTCCAAGGCGGACGCTCTACCACTAAGCCATTGGATCGGTCCAAATAAATGACTGTTGGAGAAAGAAGGATGATAGAAAGCTTGTATATATCTGAGCAGAAAAAGGTAGAAAAACAACAACTGTTTCTGGAGAGCAATACTAGAATAAAAGAAAGAAAAAGAAAACTAGGTCTTCACCAAATCAGACTAGTAGGGAGATACTGAGCAGAAGTCCAGTTTCATATGTATAACCTGTTATCTTAGCTGATTTTGATGTCCAGTTTTTAGGCCTGACCAGATTCGATCTGGATTTCGACTTGGATTTTGACTTGCTTGTGATCCAAATCTAAGCCTGTTATTCTGAGCTCTTGCCCTGTTCTCCTTTTATCTCCTCTCTGTGAATGTCCTGCGATAAAAATATTGGCAGGTGCTAGCCGCATGAGGTCAGGTGGTTAGCATCTTGCTACTCAAGCAAATTCGGTTGATTAGATTGACGCTACTGGTCCTTGGCCTACACAGTTCAGTCTTGCCAGTGAAAATTTTACAAAATCACTAAATTTCAAGGAAAAAGTCACAATTTATGTTTAAAAAGTTGCTAGATTCATTGAAAAAAAAATCTTAAGGCATAGGTCATGACTTTTTTCCTTTTTTGTTCCATTTTTTAACTACATTAATTTCATTTAATTAAAACCCACAGGCTCTGTCCTTAATCTTAGCTACAGAGCTAGGCTTGTTTGGTATCATCATTAAGAATGTCAAGCTAAGACTAGTTTTTCTTTTCTGTCCCGGAGGTCTTATCGCAGATCTGAGCTCAAAGGTTACATTTCCTCTTTTCCTCTTATTTCTTAAAACCTTACCTGTTTTACTCTACAGCTAACAGAAAATCTGCGTCACCAAGTAGAGTTGGCCAACAAGGATGTGCAGTCAGGGGATTCCATTATCACACTAGATGACATGTTTCCAAGTGTGCCTGGCTCCCTTTACATAAGTCTTCTTCAAACAATCCAGGATGTGAAATTACTTTCAGGTATTATCTTCTCTTATTCAGAACTGTGTTGCTTTTTTTTGTTGCTCATGTATTTTTGAACAGTGATCAGCAAAATGTATGTATATGTCTGATTTCGGATATAATGCTGATGCCAAAATGATTGAAACAGCATGAAAACATACTCTGTATATTTTATTATCTTTTTCAACATCTGCTGTATCTGTGACTGGCAGGGTATCAGAAACTGTTGAAGACAATGGCTGCTCAGGAGATAGCTAATTTGCCCCGTGGAATATTCTACTCTTCCTTACGCCGCCAGGGTTTAGCAGGAAATCAAAGCAAAGCTCTTCAAGGTGTTCCAGCTCTTTTACAGCAATTATTTAGAAATTGTCAGGAGCCTGGACTTCGACCTGGTTTGGCAGGTATGAGTCATGAACAGTCAAAATACCGAGGAATTATTTTGTTGCCATAAGACAGTGATTATTGTCTATTATTTTCCTAGAAGGCATGATGATTTTTTTTCCATAAATCAGTAATCTTTGGTAATTTTACAATTAAAACTTAACTCATTTTGTCCCAAATGTATGGATAACATTTGTTACCAATATATTCATTTTGCTAATCTATGGAAAGAACTGGACAATATCCGATGAACAAGAGTTACTACATGAATGAATGTATGCCTTGCTTTCAGAGAAGACCATAACAGAATGTAATATAAACCAAAACTCAGAGCCTGCAATCCTAGGGCTAGATAAGAGAGTTTGAGATGAAGAAAATATGTCAAAGAGGGAAGTCAATGAGCGGCTGACTCAAGGCAGAAGCAATTGAAATGTATTTGTTGAAAGCTTATACTTCCTAGAGAGCTAATTGCGATACGGAAGAAGAATATTTAGTGGATATTTATTTAACATTGATTTTATGTGGATGTGCCTCTTCAACTTCTTATCAATAATTGGCGTATACATATATTGGTAATTCAGGGATTCTTAATTTGAACACCTCATTATTCTTTTCAGTTTGCAAATGTTTTTAATAATTTTCATAATTCTTCTTGTTCATTATGCTGTTTACATAATGTTTATCACTTTCAATGTACCATAGTACCAGTTACGTCTTCCAAGTGGGAAGCTGTGATTTTGTGGAGGAAGCTAACGCTATTATTTTAATTGTCATTTTCTGGTATCTGTGACTGTTAACTGTAATGCAGATCATCTATATGTATGTATTTTACTAATTATAAGTGAATACTTAAGTTATGAAAGAGAGTTAGTAGGCTGTTTTATGACTTATAGGTATTTGTCATTGTTCAGCCTTATGGCCCTCATGAATCAAGGCACAACATAATTCTTAACTCCATGCTTTCAATCACTTTTTATTCAATAAACATCAAACCACAGCCGGTCTTCTTTTCTGCTATGACCCTGCTGTGGAGGTTGGCAGAGACGGCAGGGCAAGAAAACATTATGTCATTCGACATGGAAAGACCTTCTTGGAAATGTTCAACATCCTGCTACATGATGTAAATATATGAATCCTCATTTGAGGTTTTTGTATGTATTAACCTATCATTGCTAGAGCTTTAAGAATTTTTTTTTTCCATTTCATTTTTTTATAAATTGAATGAAAAGTTCACCATATTATCAAATTATTTCTGACCCAAACATGGTCAATGGTACCATTTCATTAAAGAAAAGCCCATTACAAATGATTTTTTGAAATATCAATGATTTTCTTTTTCTTAAGAGGCGTCATGGAATGTTGTTCATAAAGTGTACAAGCAAAAGGACAAAATGGTAAATTCTCATCCCATTCCTGGTAATTGTCAATAGAAAGAGTCTGTAATGAACTTTTCAAATAGTTATGATATCTTTCAATAGGACCCTTTTGGTTTCAGGAAGGCATGGGGAAGAAATCTTTTGATTGATTCCCAAATAGAGTAAAGCTTATCAACAACCTGGCTAGTAAAATTTAACCCTTTATCGCATGTTAAAACAATTTCCTTTAAAGTACGTTTTCGTTGATGACCCAAAGACAAAGCGTTCTCACTTTTTCATGCCCCAAATTAAGGGCTTACGTCCTTCTGGGGTCATATCCCAGAATAAGGGCATATGTTTCACAGGGGCTCAATATATTCTTACTTCTTATATTTCGAAAGAGGAAGTTCTTAGGAAACCTAGTTAGAGTGATGTTGGCAAGATATCAATACAATCTATTATGAGATTTGATGAGTTTGAAAATAGTTCACCTTCTACTGTATTGGGTTTCAGACAGAATTAAGCCTTTGAAATCGAGCTTATTGATGGTCAATGCATGATTTAATGAAGTGAACAAGATCCTTTCCCAAGAAGGCCAAGAGAAGGCTATTTTGAAGAATTTTTAAAGCTCCTCAAAAACACCAGTTTTTTTAATGGCTCTCAAATGAAATTGGCGTGGCAGAAATACTCTTTCTGCTTTGTTCTTTTCCTTTTAATATCTTTCTATGTAAATAATGTCCAGTGAACCAATTTGCAAACTTTATTATTGCCCTCAACTCTTTCTACCAGACATAAAAGTTATCATGAATTTTGAGGGACTCACAGAGGTGCACCATTAAACACAAAAATATGATAATATTAATGGATATGTAGAAGCGCTTATACAGGCAATGATTTTAAGGACATAACAGTTTACAAACTATATAAGTGAAATCAGATGCAAATTTGAGATCTATGTTCAATGCATCAGTGTACAGCTAATGAATAATTTTCCAGGTTCCAGTTCAACCCTCAGAATGGCATCTGTTCACTCTTTTACCTCAAGCATGGAATTCCTTCATGGAACGCCTCTTTGTGGCTCTACTAGAGGTATTCTTCAGCTGTATTTATTCATTTGTTTGTAATCAATCTCCTAATCTTAAATCACATTCTGCTGGCCATTTATTATCAGTTTGTGGTTTTAATGTCACTTTTCAACACCATAGGCTATATCAGCGACGATGCTATTTTGACGTGTTTTGTGCTGCCACACATGAGCCTTAAGGTATAGAATGACTCACCCAGTCACAGTATACTGAAACCGGGCCACTCAGTGTTAGAACTGTTCTCATAATGCTGAGCACAAAACAAGACAGTTACTACATTGCCACTTGTAAAGACTTCAGTATGACCTGGCCGGTGATAGAACCCGTGACCTTCCAGTTCTGAGGCAGACGTTCTACCACTATGCCATCGAACCGGTCCTTGTTGGCCTTCAGTCCCTTGTCCTTTTATATCTCTAAATTTTGATAGTAAAATTAACATTTGCTCTTGTAATTTCCTTTGTATCTTCCAAATTTTCATTTCTTCACACTCATTTTTGACTAGAGTCGTAAAGCTGAGTTAGAGCTTCAAGAGAAACATGGTCATGCGGATGTTGACGAAGTGAAAGAGAAGAAATCCCTTGCCTGGCTTTGGTAAGTCATGGCTGAACACTTTTTTGTCAATTTTAATTCTAAAAATTAAATAATGATGCTGAATTAATAGTATGCCAAAATGCATTCAAAATGCTCAAAGGTGATGACATTGAAAATATGACAAAAAAAACTACAATACCGTCAAACAAACATTTGTCACCCGGAAATCATAAAGGAAATACAGTATCTAACCAGTTCAACTTATAATACGTTTTATACATATATATATATACATACCAATAACATGAAACTTCTCTAAATAAAGGTAATAAGCTGCTTCAATCTCAAAAATGTTGGTTTAAGATGTACTTTAAAAAATTCAAAACTATTAGAGTTTCTTGTTATATACAGGAGAGAGTTTAAGATTGTCAAGGCAAAAAGTGAAAAGCCTGATTAGAGAAGACTGTCTCTGTAAATGGATTATTAAGTGGAATTGATGTTTTTGAGTGCAGCGGTCTGCCTGAATCATATTTTTTCCAAAATAAGACTTCAACAATGTGGACCAAGATCATGGTGGATTTAAAGAAAATACAAATTTTTGTAAATCAGTTCTTAATTGTCATCAGCTTCCAAAGTATCTTCATAAGGATTTGAGAATGGCTTGTAGTTTCTTAGAGTGGGATGATTCTTCTGGCTTTGATTTGGATGTTATGTCCTCTTCTTTTCGGAAAATGTTAAACTAAGATATCTTTTAATTGCAATCTTGCCGTCACATTTTATATAACCTTGGATCTATCACATATTTGGTTCCACTGTATTTTTTTCACTCCGTTTCATCTCTGTTTTTCCATCTAGGGTCCGTGAAGCTATTCTGAACAACATCAAATCAGCATCAAAGTAAGCTTTTTCCCAGTGTATTTTCAAATAACTTTAATGTCTGCATTCAAATTGTTAAACATGCCAGTGACCACCTATCTTATCATTCATCACATTACTGAGCTTCTACTCATATACTTAATCATTGATCACAGTAGTGACCATCTACCTAGTATTTGGTCATTTTAGTAACCAGCTACCTAATATTTGGTCACATTGGGAACCACCTACCTAGTCTTTGGCCACATTAGTGAGCATCTACTAATTATTAATCACACTAGAAACCATCATCATTGGTTACATCAGGGACATAACCTGTAGGCCGGTGCATTGTTGGTTTTAAAGTCACTAAGATTACAATACAATTCAACCATACTCATGGAGGTTTATTAGACATGGTTAACAAGGATAACTTTGTCTCAATTTTGATTATCTGCAAAAACACCAAACATTTTATCATGATATATAAATTATCGTCTCCAAGTATATTATTTAAACTATCTCTTTAAAATACAATTCATTACCAATGTTTACTTTTTTTATATGGTAAATCATAATAGTCTTAATATCTCAATATCATATGCAGGATTCTATGATGAGGTTGGCAATTCAATTTTATCAAGAATTGAAAATCCTGGGCAAATGAATGAGAGGTCTTAAAATAAGCCTTTTTGAAAACTGTTATTTGAGGCAAAAGACAGTGGTAGAAAAGATTAAAAGGTGCATCACTTATGGCAGAGAAGTGATTTCAGAGCGTCAGAAACAGAAATCTTCTAGTCACTGACATAAGTTAAGTAAAATAGATATTCAATGAAAATTATGCATACTTACATTAACTTCTCCTTTCCAATTTTTTTCAGGGGAAATCCAGCTACACAAGCTAACTGTGTCTTATCTTTGTCAAGTCTTGCTTTATGTGTTCACCGATTTGTGTCTGACTTAGATCCAGAAGTCACCCAGGCTTCCGATGCAAGCAGTGAATATATGGGTCATTCTCACTGGCTGACAGTGTCTTGTGATACAATCTTGTCCTTTATAAAAACTGATTACATAGCCAGAGGAGGTGTTCATGGATTGTGCCATCAGGTAATATTTATGGAAACAGTATTCCTAAAGCTTTAGGTAATCACAGGCTAATTCTCAGGGAAATTCCGATTCTAAACGAGCACACAAGAAATGCTACGTACTCTTCACTGGTTACCTGTTAGAGCTAGGACTGAATTTATACACCCAAGAATTCATTAGCCTCTTCCTGCCAACCAGAACCTTAAGGTCTCAAAATTTGAAATTCTTAGTAATACCCAAAACAGAACTTAAACTTTTTGGAGATGGGAGTTTCAACAAAATTGGATGGTCAATCTGGAATTCTCAATCATCCTCTGTGAGATCTGCAAACAACATTACTTCTTTTATTTAAAAAAATAAATCTCAAAAGCGATTGTTTAAAAAAATATTTGTTTTAGAATTCTTTGATTTAGAATTCTGATGTAGTGTTAAGTGTTTAAATAGGTGCAATGGCTTTTTGATTTAATATGTGCCATTATAATTATTGTGATTAAGTAATAAAGGGGACATTTTAAATTCTGCATGCAATTCATCTTTGATACAAAAGTGGAATTTTTTTTTTTGTCTTCATATAGAACCCTGGACATTTTTTCATTGAAATAGAAATTAAGCTTCATCTTCGAACAGTCAACCTTTGTTTTTCTCAAGTTGATTATAATTTAGACCTCATCAGTCTTTGAACAGCTCTTTCCTTCACAGATGCATGTGCTACATGTACAGTAAGCCTTTCTACCAATGTTATTTTCAGTAAAGAGAAGTGAATAAAGCAGGTTTGATATAAATGCTTTGTTGAAATCACTCGCAATCGGGTTTTTTTCTTCTGTCTGCTGATCCCATCTTTTGGGGGTTGCAACAGTGGTTCACCATTTCATAAGGGCCAAATAGGTCTGTGACAAAGTTTTGATACTGGATGCCCTTCCAAACACTGGCATGCCTTAGACTTTAATTGTTGTGAAAGGAGAGATGGAAAAAAGGAATGATAGGAATGAATCATGAGTAAGGAGCAGCATTTCAGCCTACTTTTCATTTTCATCCTCCAAGGGGTCCTTTACACATTTACAGCATGTATTTGGGGCTCTGTGTTTATTGTTTATCTCTGATAGGACTCTCTCTATAAGTGGTATGTACCTTCAGGAATGTCGCCTACATTATGGCCCATCTGTATAGATCCCTTTCCAATGCCATCCCCTCACCTGTCGTCAAATCTGTTTCCATGTCTTCTCTAGATGTCATCACTCAAACATCTTCTCTGCATCTATTATTTTGCATCCTTCCCTCAAACATGGTTCTTTCAAGACTTTCATGCTGTATTCGCTTATTACTAGCCTATTTTGGTCACATCAAACGGCATGAAAGTCGGATAGGACTATACATGCAAATCCAACCTCCTACCACGGGATTGAAAAAGTAGTCCTTGTGAGTTGAGTCAGCTCATTTGGTATCTATAGCATCAGGCAGACAGTGACAAATTTTATCCATCACTCTATGAACAAGATGCCAGCCTGTTGCAGAATACTTTCCAGCCAAAGCTGTACCCATTCTCACCTGGGTCAAGTGAAGCAACAGGACTAAATTTTGTTGCTTAAGGAAAAAACGCATTTGTCTATAGCTAGAATCAAACCCGCTGCCTTTTGATCAGCAGGCCAACTCTCTACCACTGAGCCACAGCACCCCTGCCATAGAACTTGTGAGCAAAGAAAAAAAATTTTTCAGGGGCCAACATCAGCCCAGGATGAGCAGAGAATTTTGATTCTCATAGCATGTGTCATACCATCAAACCATAGTGCTGATATTGCCGATTCCTCTTGTCCTCAGAGCTCTGGTCAAAACAGGGCCCCTGCCAGCTCGGTGTGTCAAGGAATGGCCCGCTTGGCTGCCAGCCAGCTTGTTCCTGTCTATACTGCTATTGATTCCAATAGGATCCTGGATTTGCTAGACGTGATGACAACATCTCTATCAAAACAAAAATTGACCTCACCTGTTCAAATCATTTGCAATGATTTGGCACTTGGGATGCTTTTAGGCCGACTTTTTGAAGAACACTTTTCTGAAATGACTGCTAACAAGGTAGATCTTATCTTCTTTTCTTCACAATGTTTATGCAAAAGTGTAAGTCATGATATACTTCTCTGTCTGCCTGTCTGTCTGCCTGTCTGTCTGCCTGTCTGTCTGTCTGTCTGTCTGTCTGTCTGTCTGTCTGTCTCTCTCTCTCTCTCT
>JAOWAY010053229.1:0-11776 GCA_028565895.1 Goniobranchus geometricus
TAGTAACTCTTGAAGATGCAGGAATAGATGTGACAACAAAGCTCCGAAATGCAATTTATGACAGTGAAGATAGTTCAGAAGATTTAATGATTCAGTCTTTATAACTCTGCCCAAGTCACCAGGGGCTACAGAATGTGAACTTCCCTCCCCCCACCCTCCAAATACTTGTGTCAAGAAACAAGAATATAAAATCTTACAACACATTTCCTTAAGCTAGAACAGTTTTCAATGACAAAGTAAAGAGAATTCATTGTGAAGCTAGTTTTTACATGAGTTCAAAGTATGATAAATTTGTTATTCTTTGATTCGCAGATGAAGATTTAGACTGTTGACAAGTTCACCTTTTATCTTCATAGTTGGTAGCAGTGAAGCAACGCTAGGGTAGTTGCCATTATTTACAGACATGTCTGAGACAGAATTAATTGAACGTTCGCTATGATGTAAATTTAATGTTTTTAACCTTTTAAGACATTCTTTACCTGGAATTTCTGGAACCCCTTGAACAAGGGTCACTCCTGTAAGCTGTACAAAAATGCTTTCATCAGCCTCTGGGATATCATCATCTAAAATATGGAGGGAAAACTCTGCAAATCTCTGATTTTCAACAAAGCTTATACTTCCTTCATTTTCATCAAAGTCTGAAGCATCTGCCCTTGCAACCAGTCCAGGTAAAATATCTATCCCTTCATTTGGTTTCAATGTCCTGAATGCAACATGTACTGCTCCAAATGTCCCTCCCTTTCTTT
Source organism: Goniobranchus geometricus (assembly GCA_028565895.1). NCBI lineage: Eukaryota > Metazoa > Mollusca > Gastropoda > Nudibranchia > Chromodorididae > Goniobranchus > Goniobranchus geometricus. The sequence continues at coordinate 747 of JAOWAY010053229.1, forward strand.
CAATTTGGATTTTGTATTCTGCAAATATCAAATTTGAAGAGATGAAAAAGAATTAGATTTGCTGCTATTGTACCCTACAAGCAACAGGGTAACCTGTAAGAATAAAAACAAGAGAATGTCATGGTCCAATTTTATAATATTTTATCTTAGATATCTGATAGAAATAAAAGATTTGTTTAAACAGAAATAGCCTTTATGTTATGCAGGGAAAACAAAATTTTCTAGAATGTCCTTTTCCGAATGTGATTTGTATTTTCATCTCGTCTACCTTGATCACTTTCATCAACTGTCACAAGCCTATTCATCTGAGGAATTACAAAATAGCCATAGGGATCATCATTTGCAGCAATGGTCACAACAGCTGTTGTCTTTGAAGGATCCCCTAGTACTCCCTGTTATGTGAGAAAAAAAGAGTTAACAGGTTGTAACTTTTCATCAAAATTGTTATCAGAATTGATACTGTTTCCATCATTAAAGTGTAATAGTCTCTTGTGTCATCATAAACAGTTTTCATTTACATTAACAACAGTTTCATATATCTTACACTGAAAATCTCAAACTGAACTTTTGATTTTCCAGAAATTAGTATTTAAGGTCAGAGCAAATAAAAAAAAAGAGGCTCCTTTCAAAGCTAAATATCTTAAACAAATTTAAAGAAATTAAAACTTAACTTTGACATCATAAAATTCAACAATGCAGACAAATTTCAACTTTTGCCAACACAGCTTGATTTTGAAATTTGGTTTTTGAACTGCTTTTCACTCAGGATTGATTTTTTGAGGGTAGTGCTCATATCCACTCTCAAAACATTACAAAAACAAATAATTGGGTGTTTGATTTTGAAATTTGGTTCTTGAATTGCTTCTCACATACCACTGACTGTTTTTAGGTAGTGCTTCATGATGATGATGTTCGTCCTCCGTATTCGAAGACGACAATGACTTCTGATCTCTTAATAAGGCTAAGATGGGTGGGGAGATGGCCAATGAGGCAGATATGTGCCAAGAAACTTCTATTGCAGTGGGAGCAGAGGATGCTTGGGATTGTACAAGGTTGGGCTCTGGAGGCCACTCTCTCCTTTCCTTTCAAGCGACTACATGCCTTGTCATTGATGCACTTTTCTTCAAAGGTGGATGCTCCTAATCTTATGAGTGAGGGCCATAAGGAATGGTCCTCCGCACATGTTTTCCATATGGTATGAGAAATGTTGCAGAGCTTGAGGGCCTCCTTCGGGGTGTCTTTGTAGTGCTTCTTTGGTCCGTCTAGTGAGTGTTTGCCTATCTTCAGGTCACCATAGAGCAGTTTCTTTGGGAGACGACTGCCGTCCATACCTCGGACATGGCTGGCCCACCATAGTTGAAAGATGCAGAAGGATGGCATGTATACTCTCTGTGTCAGTACACTTGAGAACTTCATTGTTTGGCCCTCTGTCTTCCCAATTGACACTGAGCTACGTCCTCAGACATTTCATGTGAAAGGCTTTGAGTTACTTGGCATGATGCTGTAGACAGTCAATGTCTCGCATGCATAGAGCAGGGATGGTAGAACAACTGTTCTGTACACGTTCAGCTTGGTTTCTAGGCTTAGACCACACTGCTCCCAGACTTTGTCCTTCAATCCACCATAGGCTGTGCTGGCTTTTGCTATTCTGTAGGCCACCTCCTAGAGGATGTTGACTGTGCGTGACAGAGTAATGCCTAGGTAAACAAACTAGTCAGACACCGTCAGTCTCTGTCCATTCACAATGATGTTGGGTTCCATGTAAGCTGCTGTAGGTATGGGCTGATGTAGGACTTCAGTCTTCTTCATAGAAATCGTGAGGCTTAAGTCATCACATGCTTTTGAAAACAGATCTATGCTTTCTTGCATGTCAGACTGATTACTGGCATTGAATGCACAGTCTTCAGCAAACAAAAAGTCATGGGCTGTGCCTTTATGTACTTTTGTCCTGGCCTGTAATCTCCAGAGGTGGAAGAGGCTGCCATCAGTGTGGTAACAGAAGCTAGCACCAATGTCACAATCTTGGAAGGCATCTGAGGGCATTGCATAGAACATCATAGTAAAGAGGAAATGGGGACCAGCATGCAACCCGCTTCACTCTGTTCGAGACAGGAAAAGGCTGGGAGTACTGACCATCATCTTGCACTCTGGCATTTTCATGCCATTATGGAACTGATGGACCACAGTGAAGAACATTAGGGGCGGGGGGAGGGGGTAGATAGCCAAACTTGGCCATGATCTGCCTTAGACCCTGGTGTCACACAGTGTTGAATGCTTTTGTCAGATCCCTAAAGGTGGTGTATACTTGTTATGCTCCTGACACCTCCCCTGAAGCCGGTGGGTTGCAAAGATCATGTCTAAAGTGCCGTGGCCAGCGCAGAATCCACACTGGCTCTAAGGAAGTGAACTGTTCTTCAAGTGTGCATTGAGATATTTGAGGAGGACACAAGCCAGAATCTTTCCAGCAATAGAGAGTAAAGAGATGTCCTGGTGAATATCACAGGAGTCCCTCTTCATTTTGTGTCTGTAGAGGTGGATGATGGAGGCATCTTTCAGCCTTTCTTACGTACACTTTAAAAGCATAACAAATTCAGCATTTTGAACTGATTTTCACACACCACTGATTGTTAAAGGGTTCTGCTCATGTACACTGTGAGGAAACTCAATACAAAAATATATCTAGGACTTGTATTTAATGTAACAGTACAATTATGAGACCATAATGTGATAGATTTTGTGATATTGAGGCCTCTCCTTCCAAAAACTATGCAGCTGTCCCCAGTTCTCTGTTTCTAAGATTCATGGTATCAATGTAACACTAGGTTATGATACTGGCTGTTTGATCAATTTCATGACACCAAATGGACCTAATATGTTCCTATGTATTTATTAGGTACGTGATGAACTCCCAAGACATAGACAATTTTCTTGAGTACAAATATTTAATATATCTGGGACATCATGAGAAATCTCCCTTTAACCCAAATAGTCAATCCAATGTCAAACTTATGAAGACTTTACTAAAATCAATCATTATGTTGAGGTAACATGCTTTTCTCATTTTTAAAGGTATTTATTCATACCAAATGCATTTTTTTTCACTTTATTCCACCAATCTAATTCCTTATAATATTAGAATTTTCCCAAAAAGTTGATTTGACTGGCAGTGTTTTTATGAAATGATTACAATTTCCAAAATGTCAGACACAATTTTAAAAGCATTGTCCGCATAGCTGAATTTCATGACACCAAAGAATTGGTACAATTCCTTTAAAGTTGCATAAGATATTTGATTTTTTTCTTAAAGTTTGACAAATTTCATGACCTCAAGGCAATGACACAATTATTTTAAAGTCGCATAAGGTATTTGATTTGTTAAAGAAACCGACAAATTTCATGACATCACAATTGGTACAATTACTGTAATGTTGCATAGGTATTTGACTGTTCAAAGTCTGATGAATTTCTCTACAGCAACACACTGGTACAATTACTTTTAAGTTGCATTCAATTCAAAAGTTAAGTAGCAATAGTGTATCAGTGAGGTAAAAAATGAATGCTAATGAAGCCAAGATGCCAAAGCCATAGGAAGTTTTTACACAAGATTTGGAAGCAATGGAGAAAAAAAGTAATCAACTCTGGTTTGTCCAAACTCTTTGCTCTTAAAATGCAATCCTAAAGGGAAAAAAAAGCCTGTTGGAAAAACGATAACTTACCCTGCTTGTGCCAGTAAGATTAACTGTGATTAATTCATCTGGCTCAGCCTCTGAGTCTCCTTTGATCTGTAGTCGCAGGAAGATCGAATTATCCCCAGATTCAAAGGTTAGAGTGCCAGAGGTCTCGACAATATCTGAACCATCACTTTCATCTTCAAAAGCCTCCCAGTAGACATATACAACTCCAATGTTCCCACCCAAACGATTAACCTTTAGAGGATGGCAAGCAAAGCAAATAAAAAAAGGTAAAAAATTACCATGAAGGTAATAATAATACAAAACATTTTTATGGTGCCTAACTCCGGCTAGCAGACTCTAAGTGCTTTACATAGTAAAGCAATAGTCACAACATTAACATATCATTATCATCACCATCAAGTACCAGGTCTCAGACAGACATTGGCGATCATCACACGCCATTCACTTCTCTGTTCAGACAATCTCAAGAAGTTCATGCTATTGCTTTTTTGTCTTTTATTTGTCATCCAGTGATTTAAACTCTCTAAATATGTCACTCTCTGCCTGCCCCTGCTTATATTAACATATTATAACATATTAAAAAGAATGTGGTAATGACGCTGTAAGAGGACATTATATTAATGAAGTCATAGGAATACAGATCAACCAAGATATAAAATAAAGTAAAGTAAAGTTAGTCACGTACCCATGACTGAGGATAGGGGAATTAGGGGTAGAGCCCTAATATATTAGGCATACGGCATAATGTGGCAGTTTGCCATTGCTTTCCACGTCGCCTTTACTTCCGCCAAGTCTATGAAGACCTAGCAACCCATTTATACAGCTGGGTGAACAAAGGGCTCCGAAAAAATCCACACCCCGGCTGGCTTCGAACTTGGACCACCTTGCATGGCAGTTGGCCGCTCTATCAAACGAGCTACCGGGCCACCAGATATAACATACATGTACAATAAACTAAATGTGACAAATGCTACAGTAAGGATACATAATATCAAAACATGTTAAAAATACAAACTTTAAGTGGTTGGACATGAAAATGTAATAGGAGGGGTGCTGCTTCAGACTGGGACTTGTGTTTTCGAGTATGTTTATGAAAATGTTTATCTAATAATTTTGAAACAGGAAGTCATTTCCTTTAAAGAAACATGAATATCCGTGGGTATAAAAGAATTACAATACTGATGTAAGCATACCACGTATGAAAGCAAGATTTTCTAAATACGCTTTGACTTCTTTTCTTGAAAATGGAATAACATGGATTATCTATGTTATCCTTATAAATCTCATTATTTAACGAGGAAGAGAGAGAGGGAAAAATATACAAACATCAACATATACCCCTCCTCCAGAAGATCAGAAGACACACATGAACACTAAAATCCATACAAAAACCTAGAATTAAGATGATAATTGACAGACAAATCTGGAATCCTAAACAGCATACAAATTGCACCCAGGAGAGAAATGACTATACATGAGAAATCAGCCCAATCCATGAAATCTTGTAGAACTGACTGAATAGAAGTCAGCCATGAATGAGAACCTACCAACAATAATGTTGGTTGGGGAGGCAAAGACTGGCATATCTACTAACTGGATGTAAAACCTACCCATCCTGAGACAGGCCAATACAACACACCCTGTGCATGGGGACCTCAATGCGAATCCTTCTACACCTTCTACATGGAGGGGGAGGCTGACGTTAAGGGGGAGGCTGATGTTAGCAACACACAGCACCTGACACAACCATAAACACTTTTCAATGTTACAAAACCTGCATCAACGCTGCCGCATTGGTTGAAAAGTGACAAAACTCTCCTCAAACAAGTTTTTAAAAAGCCAACAAAATCGATATAAAGGTGCCTCAACTAACCTTTCTGGGTAAAATCAAACCTCATAATACACTGAAGCAAAGCTTTGAAGATGGATAAGAAAGAAATAAGAATAAGAGGCAAATATAGTGATAAGAGCTGATAATGATGGATAAATCCAATGACATGAGAAGAAATACTTATTACCATAGATAATTGAGATGACATCAATTGTTAATGACAAAGAAATACAAAGAAATACAATGGAAACTGATTAAGCATTATGCAATTACACATGATGGAACTGATTGCCAGCTTTTCAATGAAGGACAACTTTCAGAAAGATTCTTTGTGCTGAAAGCAGTTACAGGAAAGTCTTCTTTATTAATGCTGTCACTTTGTCCTAGATATATAGACTCCATCATGAAAGAAACAAAAGGGATATCAAGTGGCATAAAATGGAACCCATGGCATGAACTTGATAACTTGAATTTTGCAGTTTCACACCACCAATGCCAAATTCAAACAAAAACTAAAGAAGAAATATAGCACCACATGGGGGAGCATGGGTCATAATATATACAAATAGGGAAGTTGAAGATATCAAAATCAGATCAACACATTGCAGACCCAATAACTTAAGATATGCACATAAACAAAGAGAGTAGATTGAGACTGATATTAAAGCAAGAAAAGACAAAATGAGGAGAGCCTTTACTCAGATCCAGAAAATACGGAGAGCAAACAAATTTTCAAAAAAAATTGAGACTTTTGAAATCAAAATTCAAATTAATTCTACTGCAAATAAGGGAAAACAATTACTGAAAGATTAAAGTCCATTAAAAAATTATTAATTCAAGTTAACGAACAAAGAAAAAAAATCAAGAGCTAGACACAAACATTCTGAGAGATGGTTGTGCAAAAGCAAACAGAAAAGGAGAATGGAAAATGGAGATAGGGTTGGTTTGTACAAACCCTTTGAAAATCTAGAAACAACATTACCAGACGAGCATTGCATGAGGTCCACCAAGAGCAAGAGATAGAGGTAGGGTTTATGCCATAGGAAACATGCAAACATGTGAAAAAAGACAAAGAATGTAGCATGACCCACAAGGGGTTGAGTTAGATGAACTTGCCCAACACTTTGGACAATGGAGAAAGCTTGTCTCTGGCCAATACTTTCAATAAGACTAGGGGCAAGATTAGACAGTTGTTATCCCAATCCATTGGGTAAGAAAAGGAAAGGTACGTGAATTTTAGTGGCAGTCTCAGTCTTTCAATCCTATTAAATCAGACTTAAGCTGAAAAAAAAAAGAGAATCTATCATAATTGTGCTTTTTTTTTGTCCAAAGAAATAAATTTGTACATATTTCCATTAAACGGTTATAAGAAAATACAACAGAAATGAGGTATTTATATATAGGATTTCTGTACCTGGATTCCAAAAGTATTGAATAAATCATCGTCATGCTCTATCCGAATTGTTTCCAGATAATTTTCTGCAAACTGAAACCTGCCATAAGCATCATCTGAAGCTAAAATGGTGACTTCTACTTTAGAGCCTATTCCAAGTTGTGCACCACCAGTTGGATTTATGAGCTCAACCTGAAATGTTTTCTCTGTCTCAGGAAAGGAATTGTCTATCACAGTGATGTTTATAAAAGCAAAGTTGTTTCCTGAGGCAATTGAAAGACTGCCAACAGCACCCTGGTGAAAAGATATATCAAATTTAGAATCTTTACTTCAAAAGACATATGAATTGATAAATTTGAATAATATTACAAAAGTACTTTTTTATTTTCCTTTTAGAAAAACTGAGATGATTTCATTTACATAAAACAATCCTCTTTGCCCAACAAGTACTTTCAGTCATGTTCGTAAAATTCACAAAAACCTAAATTAAATTTGGTTTTCATCATTCTTTCATTTTTAAATTATCCAATCATAGTCCCTGTCTATTCTATTAATGATAGTTTTCTATTTGTAAAAACATTTTAACTACATTAATATGTATGTTGACACGTTAATATCAAGAACAAATGGACCATTTGAAATGACATATAAAATGTTTTTTAATTTTGAAAATGTTACTAAAATATTTCATATGTGGCTTCAAGAACAGGTAAAAGTATATCTATAAAGTATTTCTTCATAGCAACAACATAAAAAGATAAAATGGTTAAAATAAAAGCGGGAATTACAGCTGACCTTTACTTTGAAAAGTTTATCAATGAACCAATATTTCTGCAAACTACTTCTAATATAGAAAATAAACTTCTACATTATTCCATGCCAAGTGAAAAAAAATGGGTGGGAAGAGAAGACATGCATAGGTCTACATCTATGTCTATTTCTATAGGCTTAGACTTAAGTGAAGGGTAAAGGGCATTATTTTATTATTTCTAAATTGATGAATCTGACATGTGTATGAACGTAATATATCCTCTTTTTAACACAGAACTGTGATGCAGGTTAATTTGTGTAATTTAGTTCATGTAATTTTGTAAAATTTTAACAATGCCTTTGAATTACTGAATGCTTGTTTGAGTGCTGTATAATTTTGTTTCTTCTTTTAATCTTGTTTTACTTTATTCACTTTTTTTTTTTTTAAGGCAAGAGTAACTTATGACCCATTTTTTAATTTGCTTTTGCTAATCAGTCAGATGACATGAATGACAAAGTTTCTCTATAGGATAGAGCAGCCTTATTTTTGTAACATTAGAATAAGGACACTGTAAATATTGAAAATAAACTAGCTCTAACCCCAATTTTCAGGAGCGCTTTGGCTCAGTAGTAGAATATTGGCCTGTGGATCAAGAAGTAGCAGGTTCGATTTTCATTACAGACACATATAGTTTTATCTTTAGCAAGAAATGTTACCCCTGTTGCTTCACTTGACTCAGATGAGATGGGTTCAGCTTTGGATGGGAAAGTACTCTGCAAAAGACTAGCATCCATTTCAAAGAGTGATGGACAGAGTCTGTCACTGTCCATTTCATTCTATAAAAACTGGAAAAGCTGGAATTTAGCTCAAAAGGACTTTAAAAAACCCGAACTTTCCCCAATCCCCTTTCATAGGATAGAAGCTTCATATCAATAGAAAACAAAGAATAGTATCACAGCACAATTATTCATATATCCCTAGATCTAACATCTAGACCTAAAACTAGTTCTGATGTCAAAGTGAGTTATTTTACATTGGTCCCGAACACACCTCCTTTGGCGGCAGAGTTATGCAATTATTAAGACATTATTAAGAAAAACAAAAACACTTTTGACAACCTTTATTCTTTCATTCTGATAATTGTACAGATAAATTCAGTTCAAAACATGACTTTTATTTTGAACTACCAGTTTATTGACCTCTGCAGCAGCAGTATATTCCATAGCCACTGCTGTTAGTCCTTGTTGAATATAATTCTTTTAAAAAGTCCAAATTTGCTTTATATACCATTGACAATGTTTTTAATAATGAACATTTATGAACATTTGTTAGTCTTATAACCCTTTCTGTATCAAATCAAAACCCTGTTCAACGATTAACAACAACAAACAGAAGAAGAACAAAAGTGGGAGATACATGGGCAATTTGAAAATGAAATAAGGGTTTGACAAGAGAGGACTTTATTTCTGGAGCAGTTAAAAAAACCAAGTTAAAAGAAGAGTAATTTGGTCAAATTTGGAAATAAACCATCACCACTATTTATACTACACGTAAATGAGGTAAGTTAAATGTTTTATACCTCAAGCTGAAAGAAAATTCAAATCATGCTATTAGTTAAGATCGACTACTGATCATAATTGAAAAAAAAATATCAGCTAAGTAAACACTTTATGTGTCATAAATCTAAACAAATCTTATCTTAAATTCTAGTCCTCAAATATTGCTTGTAACTAATCTTTTATAAGACTTGTACAAAACAAATACAGTAGACTACTTTTTGTATGTAAATGGTACCAAATTTCTCTTTTCATCATTTGATTATTACAGGGTAACTTTATTCAGGCAAAGATTTTCTTGATGAATATCGATCTTACTACATAATCAGGAGGAGACTTTCCCTGACTGAGAGCAGTTATATCTCTCGTCCTCCATTCTGTCTGGATATTCCCCAAAGTGCCTTGGGCTCTCAAAACTACAAGATTAGCCATGCCACCTTCTTCACTAACATTGACCTGCAGTTGTAAAAGTTTTGAAAAAGAAAATAGATTTTTATCAGTGTTTTATCATAATGACATCCACTCTTGCTTACAATATGATCACAGTTTCACATAGTTTTCTTTGAATGACCTGAGATAAAATAAGTATGGAAGTAGGAGTAAATGATAAGATATAATTTAGTATATAACCTATTGCCTTTTATCGTATTCATGATACATAGTCTCTCTCTTTCTAAGTCATATATGTCTGCTCTATCACTCTGTCTGTCTGTCTCTTGACTATAAGGAAAGCGCTTTGTAAATAAAGTTATTATTATCATTATTATTATTATTATCATTGTTGCACGCTGTGAGAGTCTTGGTCTTAGTCTTCTAAACTCACTTTGCACACATGGAAGTGGAAACAACTTAACCCCTCTTCACGAGTTGAGGAAACACCTATTTGTTGTTTTCCAGTCAGTCTTTCCCCTGCCTCGGAGTTGGACACATCTGGGAGTAACATTGGCCATGTAGTTATATTATTCTCACAGAATTTCATTAGTTACCATCCTGGTACTATTCCACCGATGGCTTGACTCTCTTTCATAGTCTATTATCATCTACAGTTAATTTCCTGAATTAAGATATATTTACTTGCATCTGGAAGAAGCAACAAGATTTAATCTATTTCAAGCAACAACATAATATTATCATAATCTGTTCCTAAGAGAGAAAATAGATTCATCCGACCAACAACAGCACACTGACAAGCTAATTTGATTTGAAGTCGGCTTACTTTTATATACCTTGAGGCATATTTGAAGAGACCATCCTTATTATAATACATTCCTGGCATCCGTATACACCAAAATATTGACGTTGTAGCCTATATTTCTCGCCACATAATGAAATCATCACATCTTCGTTCCTGTTTGCTGTGTGTGTTGTCCATAGTGGCCTGACAGCCCAGACGTGAGAGCTACTCAATAGGACCTCTCTCTTATCGAATGTTCATCCTTATTCTATCACCAAAGCATCATCATCAGTACAATTATTATTATTATTATTATTATCATTATCATTATTATTATATCATCATCATCATCATCATCATCATGTCCACAAGATGCAAAGGCTCAATTCTAATAGCTACTGATAAGAAAATTAATGGAATATGCAAGCATTGCAGTGGACATTATATCTGCAAAAGCATGCTACCATGATAAAAAATGTGAGAACAGCACAATTTGCGACAAGAGACCAGACTCAATAGTGGAAGTCCTGCAAGAAAACATGTCTAAACCAAATGCACAAAAATATCAGAGGACGCTATATAAGGGGCCTTTCACAAACCATGTGGACAGATCTTGCCCAGTTTTCGGGG
>JAOWAY010053340.1:0-18600 GCA_028565895.1 Goniobranchus geometricus
ATTTTAGGCAGCTTTACGTCAAGGAGTATATATCTCAACAAGGCCTGTAACTGTTGGCGATTTTAGGCAGCTTTACGCCAAGAAGTGTATATCTCAACAAGGCCTTCGACTGTTGATGGTTTTGTGCAGCTTTACGCCAAGGAGTATATCTCAACAAGATCTGCGACTGTTGATGGTTTTGTGCAGCTTTACGCCAAGGAGTATATATCTCAACAAGGTCTGCGACTGTTGATGGTTTTGAACAGCTTGACGCCAAGGAGTATATCTCAACAAGGTCTGCAACTGTTGACAGTTTTGTGCAGGTTTACGCCAAGGAGTATATCTCAACAATGTTTGCGGCTGTTGATGGTTTTGAACAGCTTTACGCTAAGGAGTAGATCTCAGCAACGCCTGCAACTGTTGACATTAAATCATTGGAGGCAAATGTCGAGTTGAGATGATCTTTCATGGCTGAGGCGGCATTCCCATAAGATGCGATCTCGGTCTCTGAGTCGTAAAGTACAGTTGTAAGCGTAAGTACTCGATGGGCGCACACTTCTGTCTTGAAAGTCTGCTTTGGATTTTGATATTGCATTTCCATCCATTATTGATAGTCTGTTTGTCTATACTTCTTTCTCATTTTGTAGAAAAGCAATAAGAGTCGCATAGATTACCAATTTTTCGACAGCCAAAGAAGGCGACATAAGAGCTACTACGATATGAAACGCGCAATGGGCTTAGGGAGACGCATCACCTGGGAACCGTGCAGAGGACCGGGGTAGACATTTATGAACACTGACTGCATGCTAAGTAATAGTGTGAATGAAAACTCAACCTTTGCACATAACGGACAGATTGGAAACAAAATGATAGGGTAAGAAGTAGACGTTGGGTTATCTATATTAGAGAATTAAACATGTAATATGAACTAAACTGGCGGTACGGGTATTGGGCCTGTTGTTATTCTTACAACTACTTTGGTATCTTTAAATGTTTACGTGAAATCTTTATTTACTTAACTCTGTGATATGCATTAGATTATGTGTCTTGAATTTCTACTCACTATCTGTATTTCTGTATTATATATTATGTAAATTCCAATTAGCTTTTTATCACGCGTTATATATATCATGCTTTTTTAAAACACGTCTGTAAAAGGGATGAATAAAGTGTATTGAATTGAGTGGCATTGTTACCCAGTGTGTGGAATTGTGGGAAGGCTTGAGCTTATACATTTATTAGTATTAGGATAACAAGTGCGAAGCCATGTCTTGGATTGGAAGAGAAAGGTGAACAGAAAGAGACCGCCTCTCCCTTTCACACAGTCTTTACATGGGCGTTTCCTGTTGTCATTATCAACTATCAGCATTACCCATCGAATGATAGAAGGAATAATTTACAGCGTAAGTGAAAGTGACAGAGGTCATAGGTCAGGGATATAACGAGAGAAATCAGTGACAGTGTCTTTCAAATTCTGTTATTAACATGTTTGTAGCCATCCCATTAACACTGACAACCCTTACAAACTGTTCATTTGGCGACGCTCTCCTTCAGAATTTTCCATTTCTTTTGAGCACGTGATCATAAAAATCCATTTCTATTTTTCACGTTCCCCTGGACAAAATGTATCAACTTCTCTCATTTATTAATAGAGAGCTTCTTAAGCTGGCTTGATCACAAACGGTTGACCGTAACCGTTACTTCACATGGGGACTATCGGTTGATTTTTTGTAAATAACCGATAAAGTTCTATCAAGAAAGTCAAATTTAATGGCTATGCAGCAACAGTTTACTCTAAACAATCTTAAGTACATATATGAATGTTAAGTCCCTGATTGGTGCTCGAGACTTGCGACACATTCCTCCTAACTCGCGATGTATTTGTTTGGGTCTTGGCACCACGCAACACAACGTCACGGCAATTGGGACCACTCCGCAGACGATAGGCATGAGCAGGCAGGAAGAAACCAGCAGGCGAGAGAAGGACCAGGATTTCTCGGCTGGAATCACTTGGTGAGAGAGTGCGAGGCTTTGGCGAGGGAAGAAATTATACGCAGTGGCAGAAGTTCTACTAAGTGAGTGTTCGACGGGTGCCACAGTGCTTGAGAACTTATGTTGACAACACGAAAGAGGGTCACAAACTCTTATAAGAGACCTACATTTATCGACGTTTGGTTTACTCCATACTTACACCCCATTCCATTGAGTTCGATCCGTGAATTGGACGAATTGCTTGTTCAGTTTTGGGGCGTGTTGTGATTAGTTTGGTGGTGAAATGAGCAAGCTTGGATAAGAGAAATGTGAATATATGTACTTAAAATGTCAAGATATTATATTCTATTTTCGGTTTGCACAGGATTGATATAGACAGAGGATTTGTGTTTTCAGTTCTATGGATAATGTTTTGATTTTGATGTATTATGTGATAATAAGGTGATTTTGTGTGTGGATTTCCGAAAAGACGAAAATATTGCTGTGTGTAACCACGCTTCAAAAGTAAGAAGGTTGGTAAATTGTTTTGAGGGTTTAGCGTCACTTTTCAAGATTGTCATTTATCTCAACGACGTTGCTATTTCAACGTGTATATCATTATGTGCTGGCTCAAATGAGACATAAGTTAAAGCATCATTTTAATGACTCGCCCCGTCGCAGTATGCTGACGCCGGATCAACCAATATTAAAACTGTTCTCATAATGTTGAGCAGCAAGGAATACAGCTACTAAATTTTTGCCAATGTTAAAATCTTAGGTATGACTCAGCTGGAGATCGAACTCGTGACCTCCCGCTTTGGAGGCGGACGCTCTACCACTAGGCCATCAGATCGGTATATATATATATATATATACATGAAATGACTTTTTAGGGTTTCCCTGAAATTTCATGGAAACCAAAGTAAGCAGATAGTAATTTACAGTGACAATATGGAGACATATAGTCTGAAGTTCAGAAGGTAAGGTGAACTGAACTAACTAAAATTCCTGCCTGGTCATGGCAATTTAGTTGATAGCTTTACCTTTTTCTTCTATTGGTTTTGGCTAACAGCAAATGTTTTATCTCCAGCCACTCCTGTTCAATGCATCCTTCTCTCTTACACATACAACCGTAATAATTACTTTTTTAATTTCATTCATATTCTTTCTCTTTGGCCTCCCTCTTTTCCTTTTCAATTGGGTCTAAAATCTTTTATCAATATGCTCTTCATCTCTTCTATGTACATGCCAGAACCGTTTTTTCTCTCTGTCTCCAACCTGCTTACCTAATGTTTTCTCTAATGTACACATGTCTAATTTTGGCCAAAGTTGTTGTGTGATGTCCAAATAGCGTGGACCTTTCTCCTGCACTGAACCCTTTGACTGCGCACCTTGGAACCTTTTGGTTTGCATGCGTTGTTCCTTTTGACTTCCGTTTTTCCTACAAGCCAACAACAATCTCTTACATAGTTATTGTGTTTGTCTATTTTCTTTTTCTTCTTTAATTAATACACTCTCATTCAACATTTTATTCACGGCCTTCGGAATTCATTATTGTTTCAATATGATCAGTAATACTAAATTGGTGACCCTGTTCGATGAACATACGTAAATAATGGCGCAGGCGGATCTATTGCAACAAGTTGCTGACTTGACTACACAGCTCCACGCTCTCACTGCTGGTCGTGATCAACTCAACGCTGTGTTTATCAAACTTCCTGAATTTTGGATCAAGCCCCCAGAGATTTGGTTTGCCAAAGTAGAAGCACAGTTCAACACAAAAGGATCCCTGGAGAGTTCCTTCAATCACCAGATCCCAGAGCAAGTGTACCTGATTCAGCATTCGTCAAGCAACTACAAAGCACAATGCGCTCTTTATGTCCACCACCCCCATCTTTCCATGGACAGCATTCGACGTACCTTCCATCTAACCTGGCATCCACAGGTTACGTGTATGTCCGAATCGATTCACACTGACACCCGCTCCAACGTCCTTATGACGGCCCCTTTAAAGTCATTGACACAAATGACAAATATTTTACTTTGGACATTAAAGGATGGCTCAAATAGATTTCTATTGACAGACTGAGAGCTGCAATTGTCACACAAATTGACGACACTGCCCAAAATCATACACATTCACCCAATCCGACATCGCCTGCAACATTATCACCATCTTCACACCACATGCAGCAGCAACATCCTTGTTCAAAGCCAGTCACAAACCATCCATGCAGGACAACTTGATCAGGTCGTTCATCCAGGCTTCCTCATATATTCACCGATAGATTCATCGCTGGGTGATGTACCCTGCTGGGGAGGGGGTAATGTGGTGTCCAAATAGCGTGGACCTTTCTCCTGCACTGAACCCGTTGACTGCGCACCTTGGAACCTTTTGGTTTGCATGCGTTGTTCCTTTTGACTTTCGTTTTTCTTACAAGCCAACAACAACCTCTTACATAGTTATTGTGTTTGTCTATTTTCTTTTTCTTCTTTAATTAATACACTTTCATTCAACATTCTATTCACGGCCTTCGGAATTCATTATTGTTTCAATATGATCAGTAATACTAAAGTTACAATCAACTGAGCAATGCAGTTGCGTCTTTAGTTTAACCCCTCCAGATATAATTTGTGCTGTTTTGGCAGTGCCACATCATTGCTGAGCAGACAAACTTTTTAAAAACTTTCCATGTGAAATTTGTAGATATCATTTCCATCATTTGCTGATTAGATTAAGACCTGAAATAGAGAAATATTTGCCTCAAAGTCAGATTTGTTTCTGCCTTAAGAGAAGCACAGCAGATGTGTGGACACATAAGTGGTTAGCAGCAAAAACAGCTGTTGAGGATATCATCATTAGGATCTCAGATATAGACATTGATACAAAAGAACTTCTTTGCATTTTGATAGAATAATAGGAGCTTCAACAAACCCTTTCAGAAGCAATGAAAGAAAACCCCAAGGTGACTCACTCAGCTCAGTTTTATTTACTATATTTAGAACATGCAATCAAAGAAGTTCGAACTATATTGCCCCAAACCCACATTCCATTAAGAAAAAGAAATGCCAGATGAAATTGCATGTGATGAAAATGTTGACTTTTTTGGATTTGAAGATGCAAATATAAATCATATCCAAAAGATCCTCAAATACCACAACATAAAAGTCAATGTAGATGAAACAGAACACATTATCAATCTCAAGAACCAAACATGACAAACAATAAATTGGGTCCTTCTTTGGTGATAAAGAAGATGTGGACAGAAGAAAACAACTGTCCTTGGTCACCCTAAACAAGTTAAACAACACTTGGATGAAAGAAACAACATAGAAAAAACAACGGTACATCTTTATAAATCACTGGTAAAATCTGTTTTGATCTATAACTGTGTCACTTGGGCAATAACACAAGCTGAAGAGGAGAAACTTAATGCCTTCCACAGAAAACAACTCAGAAAGGCCCTTAACATCAGATATCCCGTAAAGATCACAAATAAGTTTCTGTATGAAAAATTTGATGAGAAACCATTATCAATGCAGATCCGAGAGGCCAGATAGAAACTCTTTGAACACATCCTCAGAAGAGATATGGACATACCTGCAAGGAAGGCAACCAGAGCATACTTCATTGAGGCAGGAAGCAAATTTAGAGGAAGGCCAGAAACAACATTGCCAGTGGTAAAAAACAGAAACTCATATCAAATCCAACAACCACTACAGCTACAAGAAAAAGAAGACCTGGAAAATATAACATCAGTTGTATAGAATAGAAAAAGAAGGAATACAATAGCAGCCAAAATCAGGGCTGCAGCCGGGGCTTTACAGTCTGAGAACTGGGATGTGACTCTATATTAAGTCAAGCAAGTCAGATATCCTTTTATCAGATACAATCTCTTAACTCTTCTCCATCCTCATCATACTGCCTGAACCCTCCTTTTCAATTCAGTACTACAATCTTTGTTGCTCTGGACATATTGATGCTAATGATTCAAACTCATGCTACTTTCTTAACCCCTTTAATTTACAAAATTGTTCCTCCATTCTTTGTGTTGTTTATGCCTTTGTACAGTACCAGTGCTCTAAGAACTCTTCCTTGTGGAGATAAGAATATCGTGCTGTTATGCGAGTAAACAGACTAAAAGGGACATAATGTAAATATTTACCTAAGAGTCCTTCTGTCTCATATAAGAACTAATCAAATGCAAGCTCACAAAGGACTTTGCAAATGATCAAATCTAATCAACTCATTTCTCACCAAGCCTGTCAATCACGCAATAAATTCCCACATGCTAAACAAAGAATTTGTAGCCTTGTGAGTGAAGAGGTGGAGCCAAAGCCCAGTCATTCAAAACAGACCAAACACAACGAATCAAGGAAAGTCTCCTAATTCGCCGTCACCACATTGGTGAGACGCATATCAATGATATAATTGACTAAGTGTTTCATAACATTCATTGAGCTATGAAAGACTTAGGACACATATCAGTGTAAACTCATTGTTTTCTCTGTTGCCATATATGTGCAACATTATGCCTCGCTTTCTGGCGAGTAGAGCTATGTCTGTTGTTGATGGCCTACCTAGCTAGACAGTGATCATTGTTCATCTTGTCCAGGTGTATAGAAAAGGCGTCTTTCCGTCTATCAGGTCCATGGCGGGTAGAGCTGTGTCTTTTGTTTACAGCCTACCCAGCAAGACAGAGATCATTGTTTGCTTTCTTCATGTGGACAGAAAGAACGCTATCTGTCTGGCAGATACATGCACACCTCAATCAACATCTAATACAAACTAGATGTATAGCTTAATCAGAAAACAGAAATTGGAAAACATTAAGTGGGAGGTCTATTAGGACATGAATCAATTTTGTCAAATTAGAAAGAAAAGTTTCAGTTCAAATTCATGTTGTTAGCTGTACTGGGACATGCTGTCAAGGGGCCAATTTATATAAGAAAAATAATGTTTTCTGGAAAAACCATGCAGTAAGGCGAACCGTGTTCTTAGACGGCTTGTTGTTACATAATACAGTATAATATCGTACTGTAATATATCTTCCTTTTTCGTCAGCTCATTCCTTTCTCTTCTAGCCTTTCACCACCAGCTGAAATATGGTTCTACTGCAGAATACTCCGAATAAGATGGAGAGAAAAGAGAATGAATTACAGTGTCATTAAAGAACTTGGCACACTAATGGAATTGGTCGGGGAAATAAACAGAAGAAAATTAAGACACGTTGGACATGCAACAAGACACAGCAAGACAAATCTTATGACAACATCCCTTCAAGGAAATATAGAAGGAGAGAGAAGGCAGGGAAGACCATCAATGTCCTATCTCTCAAATCTAAAAGACATCACAGGGATGAACACCCATGAGATGATGAAAACATCCAGAGACAGATGCAGATGGCAAGAAATTGTTGGTGGTGTTGTAGCAACCATCGGAGCTGGTGATGCTGACGAGCACACTGTCCTTATCATGCATCAATGGTCCATTGGTGTCTTGTCTTTCATTAGCTCTTAACTTTACCTAATTTGTACAAAAATGAAACAGTTAAAATTAATGTTGAATTACATGATTATGAATTATTCATGAAATTAGGGTTGTAATAAATGTCACATTTATGAATAATATTTAAAAAAAACCAAAACAACCAAACAAAAATAAAACAAACCAAAAAAAACAAACAAAACTTCAAAAAGTTGGGCATCTGTTTTGCCTGTAATTTACAACTTCAAAAATCTGATTTCTGCAATGATAAGTTAACAGAATCCAGAAAATTCATCTCTATTTCTGGATTAGTTGTTTTGGATTTTTATAAAATTTAGAATCTTAAGTTCAAAAAATCAAGGAACAGGATAAATTTCTCTTGTGTCCTCATTAACTTTGATGAAAAACTCACGAGTTGATTGTGGACATTTGAAGCAAGACAGGAGATATACAAGAACAAAATAGAATTCAATCAAAAGCAGGAATAGGTAAACAGTTGTATGAATATGCTCTTGTTGGCTTGCAAAACATCTATTGAGGAACTCAATAAACTTTCATCATACACTGTCAATTTCTTTTTCTGTTTTTCAAAGGTACCATTTGACATTGAGTTTTCAAAGGACTTCTTGGAAGGGAGAGTGAAGCTGGAGCCTGAAATTATAAAAGAGGAAGTGAGTTAAGGGGTTTCTTATGGCTTATGTTAACTAATTCTTTATAGCATGTCTTCTTAATACTCTTATATGAGATTTACTAAGTGAATACGACTGAGTAATGCCATCAGTTGTTTTCTCTCGGCGAAATGTAGTAAGGAAATCAGTTTTAAAGGCTTTTCTCAATGCTGTAGGCAAATGTTTTACAACAGATTCCCTTTTTGATGCTCCAAGCCTTGAGTTAGGAGTCCTGTAAAAGAAAGTATAGAATGAATGCAGGAATGGTATGAAGTAATTTTGTCCAGCATGTAGCTTTCTGGTACCCTTTTTCTACACTTCTTATGTTCTAAGTATTCTTTTACATGCTATACTTGTACATGGCACCTTCAAGTTAATTGTCAATTTTTGATAGGACCAGGCATTCAAATTCAATTTGAGCTTGCGCTACTCTGTTCAATTCCAGGACTAGAAGTTTAATCTAATGAGAGAATGTCATGCTCACTACATACCATTTGCATAATGTTTTGCATCAGCTTTGGTCACATTCATTTTTGCTACCCATTTAAAACAGGAAGTATGATGATTTTAATGCCACTTAAGGTGTTTTTGTGTCGAGATTATGCGATACTAGGATATGAATGTCATTACACAGACATGTAATTACAAATTTGCTACTATTGAGTGGCAATATTAATATGAACACACATGTTTTGTCTAGTTTTGCCTTATAATTGAGTAATCCATAACTTTTTATGTATTACACGGACATGGTGAAATGGACAAAGCCCGTGATACAAGACGCATCAGTAGTAATTAAGAATTCTAAAAGATCATGATTAAAATCATTATTTTTATAATTTTTTGCATATTGGCATGGAGTAAGATTGTCGGACTCATATGCTGCTCTCTTTTCAGGAATCTGATAAAGAATCAGATGTTTCTATGGCTCCAACTGAGATATACAGATCTCCATGTTCCACTCCACGAAGAAGATTATCCCAAATTGATCTCATGTTGGGTAGTGAAACAAGTAATTATGACTTGTTGAAACAGATGAAAAAAACATTGGCTCACCTAGCAGAAAAAGGTAAGTAGTTGCCAAGATTCCTTGTTATGTTTCAGTATGTTTGTTATAGAAACTAGGACTGTGAAAATATCAAGTGAAATACCTTAGTACTAAGACTTTGTAAGTGTAATTTGTTTTTGCTATCAAAAAGATATTTATTAGAATTTGTATAAGTGATACTTTCACTTTATCAGCAGTCTCCAATGGTGCTTGAAAAATTAAAAAAAAAAAAATTATTGTGTTTCATGCATTTACATTAAGGCAATCCACCTTTCCATAGATTTAATGCTAGAATAACATCAGTACAGAATTTACCTGATATTCATTAAGTTTACCCTGCCATAATTGTTCTGATGTGTGGCTGAAAATCACAACTTTAATTGATAATAGTAAAAGGATAAATAGTAATGATTAATAATTATACATTTATATAGTGCTTGAATATGCCTTTGTATGTTGAATTGCACATGAACACAATCACTAAAAAATTCATAAGAATAGGCATCAATACACATGCATATACGCACATGCACACAAAGGCATACTATGCTGCACCAAACATACACAAGTTCAAAGAATTTGATTTCAAATGAACACAATTCTTATATTATTATATTATATTATTGTTAACACATACTATACATCAATGATTTGTCTCTTAATATGATTAAAAAAGCAGTAAACATGTAGAGGCATACGTATGATGCAGTCAATGGCAAAAGACAATATTTACACTTGTTTTAACGCCGTAGTCTGTCACCATAAGCATCAACATCTCTCATGTTATGTGTCAAACTGAAGGGCTGAACTTGGAAGTTTATGATGAAATGAATTACTTATTACTATCAACTTTGATTTCTTCAAAATTGTGGTGTAAATGAAAAGTTTCAAATTTATGACAAGGCATAATAGGTTCTTGGTGTGACTGCCCTGTGAGTTGTAAAAACATTGAATTCTCCGACACACAGATGAGTCAACCTTTCCACAAAGTTTGCAGGAATATTATCCTAGATCTTGAGTAATGTTTGGAATTGTTCATTGCCATTATTGGCACAATATGTTTTCTTTAACGCCCTTTATATGTAACTCTATACATGTTCCATTGGATTCACGTCTGGACTAACTGATGGCCAGTCAATGGTGAAGATTCCCTGTCCTGTCAGAAAATCAGTTGTTCTTCTTGCCTTTTGGCCGTGCAGGAGTACCAAGCACCTTTCAACCTAACTCGAGAACTGAGTTGCGGTTATATCAGGACCTATAACGCTTCTTATCAGTACATAAAAAGATGCGGCTTGATCATGACCAGATCATCAGATGATATGATGCCTGGTGTCTACCTCAGGTGTATTTATGTGTATGTCTGTTAAGAGAGGTTTCACAGCTGGTTTGTGAGCACATAAGCCTGCCTCTGATTGGTGATGTCTTATTGTGTGGCTACTGCAGATGCCTAACTCCCTGGTCATGGCTTTGGCAGTTTTTATTGGTCTGCTCTTGTGGTCTACATTGTCATTTATTATGCAACAATTGCGGCCATTCTTAGGAAAGTCTTTGATGTTACCTGTCGTTGCATACTTGTGTAGTAATTTGTAGATTGCTGGTCGATTGATATGAGAAATTCCAGCTGCAATTTGAATGCTCGTGCCAGCATCAACATGACCAATCAGTTGAGCCCTATCAATGTCAGAAAGTGTGGGCATGGTACCAAGTGATCGGTAAAGAGAAACAAATGTAAATGGATGAGAATTAAAGGTCAACAATGATATGGTAATTTTTTTCTACGTTTTTTTTTTTTTTTAAATATCTCTGCTTGATATTGGAAGGGGCTTTTCATCATCATTGCCAAGATCTTAGATGAAGATATTGATCTAAAGAAACTGTGCTTAAAGGTGTTAACATGCACATTGGCCAAAACAGCCTATTCTATCAGATGATGTGAAAGTCTGAGAACCTTCTCTTAATCAACAATGATACTACTTAGATGTTGCATTTAAGCAGACAAATATGGATTATAAACCAGATAATTAAGTATTGGTATGCAGTGGGTCAAAACATATCTTCATTGAATTTATTGTCTACTTTTGTTGACTCACCCTTCTCCTTTCCATGAACCTCCCATGAATGCCCCATTCCCTCAGTTTTTGCCAAATTGCTTTTTTTGCTTTTATTCAGATAAAAAGTACTTGTGAAAAGACCAAACGTATGGTCCAAAATCTAAAACTCTTTTCCTTTAAAATGATGTATAACATTACAGTTTTTCTTCAACCAGCAAGACATGCACACATATCCAAAAGTGTAAACTTTTTTTTTTGCCACTGACTGTATAAACTCATAAATACTGCATAAATGAAAGCCAAAATCACAAATTTGTTTCATTCAGGTATACTTTGTGAATCCATCACCTGCATTGTAACAACTGTTTCACTTTTTGCACGTCCCTTGAGAACTTTGGGAAAATGAAATAAATTGTATAGAATCCTACACTGACATTATTTCAACAATTTTCAGGAACATCAGGTGTTAGTAAATTGTTGTTACATAGGAAAGGCAAATTAAACTTTTAATGAACAGTGTGTGAGAAATAAAAATACTAAAAGTACAAATGGATATGCCACTTCATGTCATGCATTGAATTTTCATCAGAACGTTTGGAAAACAATGCAATCCTGCAGGAGAGGATTGAAGCAGAGAGACACATTTCTGGTATTTATTTCTCTCTAGCTGGTGTCAGATTAGATTTTATTCAGTTATCTCAGGTTCCTGTAGAAGTTCACTCATTCTGTTTTTATTTCATTATTTTAGTTCTTTCGTTGTTTCTTTCGTTTTTATTTACCTTTAGATTTTATCTCTTCATTTTGCTTGAATTTATCTTATGTTGTTAGAGCCTGCTTCTTTCTTTGGCTTTATTTTGTTCAATCTAATTTATGTTTTGTTTTTTTTCTTCTCATTTTGTCTCATTGAGAAGAGTAACGAAGATGTTTTTATTGGTTTCATATCAATAATGTGTACAATTAAAAAAAAGAAAGTTATTCTCTTGCTTGATCTTACTAAACAATAATATTATTTATTACATCCAACTATTGTCATGCATGTTAGGCATCAAGATTGTGTTTTCATTTCAATTTGAATTTTTTCAGCAAATTTTTTCATTTCTTTTAAGTGACAGATACCAAAATAATAGCATTGTCCTCTACCTATGACTTATCTCATCCAACATCAATTAATTTTAAAAAAAAATGTTTTCATGTTTGAAGTCGGTCAAATAGAAAGAAAAGTGCTTCCCTGCACTGAAATGATTAAGTAAAAATTTTTTTGTCAGCTGTCAGATACGCAAAATTCAAGGCATGCTGGCAATGGTCTAGGTCAGATGGTGCCAATAGCCCAGACTTTCTTTAAAAAAAGAAAAAAAATCTCTTTCAGAATTTTTTTCTTGGATTATAGTTTGATACAGTGAAATATATTTGCAAAATGATTTGCCAAACAACCATTGTACACTGCAATCCAAAAGTAATGCTGATATTATCATATCATTAGATAGATACTCCCCAAACTCCAGTAAGACAGTTTTATTTCAAACTTTATGAAACGAATATGTCTGACAGCAAACGTATATGTGGAAAGCAAAATATAAAACAATTTAAATTGATATATATTCTTCTTCCTCTTCCTGGCAAATCACATCTTCCTTTTGGAAAGGTTTATTTGACCATCTTGTGGGGAGTAATGACCCCAATTGTAAATGGGGAAGAAACTGACTTCTAGTAGTGTGGGTATTCACCAACAACTCTTTGCAGTTACAGGATTAATGATCTCATATCAACTGGAACAATATGGCTCCAGGCTTGCTGGATGGCTTCAAGCAGCTCTAGGGTGTTCCTTTCTCTGTTGGTCAATGTGTTTCATATATGCCCATTGTGATTCAAATTAATTTTGAGCTAAATCGCTGTGTAATGCTGGAATTAGGTGCCTCTGCAATGATTGAAAAATGGCAAAATCTATGATCCGATAGCTACTGAGTCATTAGCAGCAGTAATCCCCTTTGCCATGACTTGGATCTCGATTCTAAAAATGGGGCCTACAATGTGTCTGTCAAAGTGTCACACAGTAGCATAATGTATGCAGCTCCTCAAATGTCTCTGTCTGTAATAAACTTGTGCACATCGGGCATTTGAGGAATAGTATTCTGAAGCATATCCATCATTGTGATTGATGCAGATTCTTGTTTCATCACTGAGAAGATGTTATCTTTTTCTCTTTCTCCAATGCTGGTAGGCCTCTTCCCAATTCAAACAGGTTTTCAGGTACCTTAGACATGTTCTTGGGCAAATAAATGACATTTGAGATTTGCTGTGGAAAATACATAGGGCATACATATCACAGATGGCTCAATGGTCAAGGCGTCTGTCTTGGGATTGTGAGGTCCTGGCTTCGGCTCCTGCCAGCAATGACTTGTGTATTTTGCCTTGAGCAAGATAATTTCCTTTGATTGTTTCACTGACTCGGTTGTCAAATAAGTACCTGGCAGCAGGCTTCTATTCTTGTGCTGAATGTGCTACACTTTACTGTATACTTCTCACAGGATAGGTGATAAAGCATTGTCAATTGCTTTTAGACTGTTTGTAAAATAGTGGGAAGTGCTATATAGATATGGTCTTTGTCGTTGGTTTTTAAATCTATCATGCAATTCATATGGCCATTCTGAAATGTTCCCAATAGTGGATATTTCTCAAGTATTTTCATCCTTTATAATTTTAAGTATAAGTTATAAACATAAAGGTCTCACTGACCTTTTAACCAGTTCTTGGAAATGTTGCTGTCTGTATAATTTTGAAAAATGCTTCTTTCAATGTTTCTCTATTACTGAACGACCTCTGAATTCTGTTTTCGTTATGGCATATTACATAAAAGGAAAGATGTGCCTGATAATAATTGTGGTGAAAAAGATTAAATTCATCTGGTCGGTTAAATGGGATTTTTATATCTTTATGAACAATGATGGTCATATGACAAATTTTAAATCTTAAAGAATCATACATTCATGTGACCTGGCTTGATTTTCATTCAGACTTCCATATTCCTTTTATATTCTGATGTCGCATACAATCATAACATACAAGCTATGCTTCTTTTAAAATAATAGATTTTGATGAACATTTATCAGTGCTATTAAGAAATATTGAATATTATTATATATCATAAAGAAAGAAGAACTTACATGACTTAAATTTTTATCATTTTGAAAAAGAAATTAAAGTCTGTTTTGCTTTGTACCTTTTCAGATAACTTTTGCTTTCCTGCTTACAATTTTATGAGTTGATTCACTTCTCTTCAGATTGAATTGTCTCGTTATGCTTGCAGATAGTTTTATCCGTCTGATGCATTGACTGTGAAAACAAGTAATAATAATATCAAGATTTGTGAACACGTTTTGTGTTTCTTTTCTTATTTCATCCTTTTATGATTTGTTGAAATTAAGAGTAAACTCTAAAAAAGAGAAGATCCCTTTAAACATGTTTTTTTTTTAAAGAAGACTAATTCTTCTTATTATCTCAGTAATAAACCAATATGTTCTCATGTCAATTCCAACAATTTAAGGTGGAAGATAACCTGCCTTTTTAAAACTTTGTTTGCAAAGAATCACATTTATTGAAACAAATTTTCAGTTTAAACAGAGAGTAAGAATTCAGATTCACAATTAAAATTGTGTCAAAACCTCCTTTGGGAGATGTCTGTTTGTCAAAAAAAAACCTTCTCTTCATGTTCACACCAAAGATCCAAAAGAATTATCCCATAATTTCTATTTGCTTAATACTTTGAATAATTGTTTAAAAAATATTGTATAGAATAGACCTTTCTTCTTTTGCACTTCTTTATTAGTATTACACTAGAAGAGCACTGTAGCATAGTATTATGTCATTAACTCACCAAGCTGATGACCTGGGATTAAAACAAAGCCTTCGGGTTTTACTGCTGGCTTGAAGGATATTTTGGACTGATCATTTTACTGCTCCCCAATCTTATGGAAGCTAAAGTGCTATGTCCTTGATGCAGGAGGCACCTGAAGTGCTTCAGGTATTCTTAAGTACTAGGTGAGACTCCATTAAGAAAAAGAAATAGTTTTAAACTGTCTTGCTGCTGTTTGTTCTCAAATCAGTTAAAGCATCCAATCTTGCTATGGCTCCAACTGAGATTTAGAAATCTCTTTTCTCCACAATAAGCTATCAGGCACAAGTGGGAGGTATAAAAGAAGTCATGACACATAGAGATCATCAAAAGGGTGTGCTGACCAGCTGCTGCCTGGACAAGATTAATTCTTTAATTTTTTCAGTCCCTTATATGATTTTCACAAGCACATCTGCCATAAAAGCCCTTGCCAAAAATGTCATGTTATGCAGGGCCCTTAAACATGTGAAATGCTGTGACAGACCCTTACTTGAATACAGAATTTTGATTTTTTTTTTAAAATTTCCAGTGGAGCATTGCCTGTAAAGTATCCTATTTACTATAATATATGGAAGCAGAAATATCTTGGAAAAATAAAAAAATTCAATCCTGATGTCATAACCTGGATTTGATCTTAGATCTTTAGCTTGGTAAGCAAGTGCCATGACTATCACTCCACTCCAACTGTCATTAAACTTTAAAATCCTTTGAAGGTTTTTCCTCAATCTCTTTGTTCCTTTTCTGCTGCTTATTTAACGTTTTAGAATTCATGTCAATCAATTTCATCACAAATAGTTAAGACACTCTAGGACGCCCCCTCACCCTCCTTCTTTTTCTAAAAAAAGAAAAACAACAAAAAGCATAAAATCAAGGAATGATTCAGACCCATTGTAGAGTAGGTTTCATTAATGATATGCCTGAAAGGTTATGTTAAGAAAAATTAACAAATGGGGAAAATGATATTTCTCTTTGTTGTTTAGCTTTCAGTGTCATTGTATAGTATATGCATCATTTAATCCTTTTTTTTCCACTTGGTTTCTCTCACCTTTATTGCCAAAACTTCAAATAATGCAGATTTGTTTGAGAATGTGCAAAAAGGCGAGTTGTTTGGGTTGCTTTATTTTCTTTTTCGATTATTTCTAAAGAATCTGTAACACTTAATGCATCTGCTCTTTGGATAACAAATATTTGTCATACTGTTTTTATTGCTTAACTCTCTAAGTGGGATTTAAATGTGCAAAAGAGTAGGTTTTCTGTTATAAAGTAAAAATGGTATACTTAAGAAGTGTGCATATCCTGGGTGTAATGGTGCTCATGGTGCTTTACAATTATTAAATTTTACTTCCCTAACTCACAGTAACACAAAACATTAAGAATATGGCTGACACAGCCCGTTAGGCACAAATATCTGTTTTGGACAAGGACAATGCTGCTTTAATGACCAGTTATGCATTCACATCTTAGTCCACTTAAGTCTATGGTCTTATCAAAGGACACATGCCACTGACTTGTGGTTATGAGCCGGACTGTGCCAGCAGGACACAATCTGACCAGGTCACATACCTGACCATGATGAATGTTGCTTTACTCAACTTGTACACGACTTAGTCTATCACTGACCTATTAAAATGTACTAAATGTTTTGAAGAGCAAACTATTTTTAACAGTGGGTAGCTTAGTAGTTCACACAACTCCCCATGAGTTGAGAGACAAGAGATATTAACCATGGTTAGTCCAAGTTTGTGTGACCTGGTGTCCTTAGGCAAGGCATTTGTTTTTGCTTACTTTGTTCAACTCAGATGTGAATGAGTATCTTGTAATTGACTGCAAAAGATCTCTTCAGATTGCTGGTGCAATGCACTTAACAGGCTGATCCACTATACGCTCCCAGGGAGTTGTAGAAAGTATCAGAGAGCAATGGCCTGCAGGGGGTGAAAAATGATGTAAAGTCTGTAGAGCCTGCATTTGTGTGGCGATATGGACAAGAAACCTCATCTTCATCTCGTTTTCTTTATGACTTACTTGACTTATGCGCTTTTTGCATCTTGGTTGTCTGAGCAGCAGGCCTCAGCGACTCCTAGGATTCTTTTCACGAAGTGAGTCCAGTGATTTCTGTTCTATGCAAGTGGTCTTAGTGGGTTGAGATCTTCTACTTTCACTGATAATGTAGGGTTGAATTGTGAGAGGTCTTTGCTGATCACTTTTGGCCTTCCTCTGATTTTTTTTTGCTTTTTACTGAATTTGGTGGAATTGAATTCCATTGCTTTGTTGGTTAGTATTTTCTCATGCCCTCTCAAGATATGTCCAAAAAGATGCCGACGGAAGATGGAGAAAGGCTTTTCTTTGAATATTTTTTCAGTGACTTAATGGACATTTATACCATGTAATATATATTTAGAAGTTTTCGAACTTGTTCCTGATGGAAAGCATTTTTTCTTCATATTCCTAACATAAGTCTCTGTTCACAGCTATCACCTATACCTCAAAAGAAGTCTATACTATAATCAAATAGTGAATGAATAACACAGCTTATTTGACAATTAGTGATTGAGGGTGGTAAGTAAAAGCTGGATTATGAAAATGTTGTTTTACCAACCTCTCAACAGAACTTTTTGCATTTTTTCAATGGCTTTTAAGATACTGTTAACATTGTTTTGTTTATTGCTCTTTGTTCTTTTTGCAACATAATAGTAGGGTTACATGAAATAATGCCTTTAATAGTGAATGAGGATTACAGGGGGAAAACGACATATATCACAGAAAGACTGTTTTGAGAAAACTGATATTTAATGTTTAAAACACTGTATCTTTAAAAAAATTAATAATCACTCTTTTGTGGTGTTGTTTTTTTTCAAGTTAGTATATTTTCGTTCTTGCAGCTGCAAGGATGATTGAGATATAGTTTTTGTAACCATTTTAAGCATTTTTTGAAATGAAGGACAGTGCCATTATCCACCTGTATTTCCCTATGTCTACAACATTTTGAGCATCATTTTGTATTTGTATAAATTCACCCAGACTGAGTTCTTTAGTTTAAAAAGTTATGATAACACTATCCTTCACCTTTTCTCCACCCATCTTTATGATCATTATTTAACCCTATCCCTGTCACCATGACAGACAGGCTGGACATTCACATTCTATTAAATCACAACTTTCAACAAAAGAGTCATGGTAAGATAAGATAAGACAAGATAAGATACACTTTATTTATCCCCAACGAGAAATTTGGGTTGAACAAATGCATTACAAAAATACAAAATGCAATGCTGCAGTTACATTGACACAAACACATCTTACACAGAGACTCACAATTTGTAATAGTAATAGACCTTGCCACGCGCCCACATATATAAACACTCACAGCTTCTCTCCCGCTCACTCTGCGTTTCTTTCTGTCACTGCCCACCACCCCCATCTCTCTGTCTTTCTGTCTCTGTCTGTCTGTCTGTCTGTCTGTCTGTCTGTCTCTCTCTCTCTCTCTCTCTCTCTCTCTCTCTCTCTCT
>JAOWAY010053341.1:0-11772 GCA_028565895.1 Goniobranchus geometricus
AATATAATGAATATAAGTATATGTATGAATGTGTGAATGTATATATATATAATATATATATATATATACATACACATATTTATGTGTGAATATGTCTCTTGTATATGGCTGTATGTAGATGTATGTATGTGTATAACATGTGGGTGTATGTGAATGTGTGTGAACATGTATACACAGATTTTTCATCGACATTTTCTTTATTCTGTTGATTTCAATGATGTTATAGGTCAATATCATGTGTTCATCTAAATTTTGTATAATTTGTATGACTTACAAGTATGGTGACTGAGAATGTTTATTTTAGATCATTTATTACATTCACCCATTATTTTAAACCACTTAGAAGTAAGTGCAAATTTTAATTATGAAGAAGAAGAGAAGAGGATGCCAGCAAAAAGCATCATGATTTACATCAGAAGAGTGAATGGGCTTTCCATCAAAGCAATTAATTACACCCAAGAGGACCCAATGAAAAAACAATAGAGGAAGGCAATCCAATTTAGGATATCCACATTGCTATTGCCACAAAAGATGATGCTGACAGGTAAACAGATAAAGCGCCTTGCAACTTGATCAGTAGAAAGGATTTCCAAAGAACGGTTTCCTCCCCCTCACACATACACATATGAAAAAACAACTATAGATTTTAAAATAATACAGTGCGATCTCTGTTATTGGGAATCCGGAAACCTGGGAAATCGGGACAAATTTCAAGGTGACTGAATTTTTCATCGTAATTTATATATCTCTACTTCTAATCGGGACAATATGCCCAGAAAATCAGGACATTTTTGTCAAATGTTGTCCAACTATAACCCTACATTTGATTTTCGTCACAATGTCTCACAGAATTTATGAGTAAGACAGTCTGCCAGTATGAGACAAGAAAAAGAACAAACAAAATTCTCCTGACACTGACAAATCAAGAAGATGCTATTCCAACACCTAGACTAAAAATGAACAGACCCTTGTAATTGCAATGAATGACGGTCAGCTTGTTTCATGAGGCAATGGGACAAAAAACTTAAAAAATGAGCTCCGCAAAGATGTCATTGAATGGAGAAGAAGACATGCTGCAATTGTTTCTGACATTGTGACTGACAAGCCGGTTTCAACCAGTCTATCACTTGCATTTTTATGACCAACACTTGCAACGTTGTAAGAGTCAGCCATGTGTTCCTGCAATATGGGCGGACCTACCGAGTTATAATTCACCCCAGCCCAGACCAATTAAAGACATGCATTCATTGAATCACCTATAGTGTGTATTAAAATCGATTGAATACTTCCTGACAGACCACACAAAAAAGTAGTTATGGATGATCAAGAATCTGACTGAGAAAGGGTGGCATCAGGCATACCCCAAGGAACTATCTTCGACCCTCATTTTTTGTTTTTTTTTTAATTATATAATATTATAATAAGTGACATATCCCAGAGAGCCTAAATGATAGAACAAAACTAAGGCTCTTTACCGATGATAGCCTTCTGTATAAAAAATATAGAAGCCAGTGAGAATGCAAGGTTACTCGAAGTAGCAATGAATTACAAAGATGGGAAATACAATGGAAAACGGTCTTCCACCAGCATAAGTGTCAATATTAAGAATTGTAAATAAAAAGAATCCTCTTATTAACAACTCCTTCATACATGGTGAAAAATTAACCCAACAACAGAAGTAAAATGTCTAGGACTGACGATTGATGGAAAACTGAAATGGAAAAAACACATTGATAAATATGGCAAAGCCAGTCTCAGCCAAACCTTATCATTTTGCAAAAGCAAATATGCAATTCTGTCCTCTGAAAGTGAAAGAAAAGCGCTATCAAACATATCCATGGAAGCAGTGGTTGGGACCATCATATGAAAAATAACATCCATAAAATTGAGAAAATACAGAGCAGAGCTGCCAGAATGGTAAGCAATGACTTAAACAAGAAGAACCGACGGATAAAATTATCCAAGGTCTCCAGTGGCTGTCATAACATACATGGAGACAAGAATATGACAAATTAACGAAACTTTACAATGCCTTACATAATAAGATCACCATTCCATCAAAACATCAACAAAAGAATACCTCTGTGACAAGAAAACGCCTCTTCTTCCCAATTCAAAAATCGAGAACTGATGATACCCACCTCTATTCCTGTTATCCAGCTACAATCCAACAATGGAACAAACTCCGAGCTTCTCCCCTGGAAATCAGGAAACCCCTGTAAAAATCGGGACAATTCTTAAATATCTCAGGGATGTCCCAGTAACAGATGTCTTTCCACAGTAATAACAATATGGAGTGGCTATCGATCGTCTCCCTGATCTTTAAAAGCCCTTAGCTAGATCTGTCTCCCCAAGATATAAAGCTTAAATCTCTGTCCATCACCTTCTCGGGTGTTATTGAGATCATTATCAATTCATTCATATGCAAATTCATTATGTAAATCAAGACGATATAATCAAGATTTAATAAAAATTCACTATCATTTAAAAGTCGGAGGCTTTTCAGGCCTACTGTATTTCCCAACGGAAGTTATAATCAGTAACAGGGCAAGAAAAAGAACTGAAGGAGTGGGGTGACTAACTTTACTGTAAAACTCACCTTGCTCACATCGAATTCTTAATTGCAACTTTGATTTGATTGTGATATGACACTTGGGATCGACCATGCAGGTAAGTAGGCTATCAAAACCTTGTGTTTTCTTAAGAATTATGGTTAACTATGCTTATATTTTTAGAAGACGCGATGCATCCAGTTAGGCCTAAATACGAAAGACAAAAGAAGGGAAAGTGCCATTTCTCGCTAAACTCTTTAATGTGCATTAGTCATAAATTTTTTTCGAACTGTATTTTGTCTTTAATCTTTATTTGGACAGAGATTCCACCTTTAATTTGTAGGATTTCATATGAACTTTGTGTAGTTATATGGCCTTGATTGACAGAATGCCTGACAATGCTCTGGCAACTCTATTCCAGCGTAAATATAAACAAAACGGCGGCAGGACCGCAGTCGTTAACCAGTGCCCAAATATGTCACTGTGTCAGCACTGCTGTCACCGAATACACCCGACATCGTGTTTACAAGTCTTCTAGCTTTTATTTTCATAAGGCAGGGGGAGTTACCTCTCTTCCAATGATCGTACCTCTACATCATACATAATAATCTAACATTAGGCCTATATAACTATTTTGAATTCCAACTTTAAAATTTTATATAGATCTATATCAACAAGTCTCTTTTGGAGACGACTGTCATCTATACGTCGGACGTGGCCTTATTAGCTGTGAGTACAGAAATATGGCACGTATACTCTCTGTCCCAGTAAGCTGCAGAACTTCAGTGTACGGCACTCTTGTCTCGCCACTTGATGTGGACCAACGTCCTCAGGCACTTCATGTGAAAGGCAAAGGCTGTGCTGGCTCTTGCTTTTCTGTAGGCCACCTCCTGGTCGATGTAGACGAACTTGTCGGACACCTTTAGTCTCTGTCAATTCACGATGATATTGGGTTCAGTGTAGGCTGCAGTAGGTGCAGGCTGATGCAGGACTTCAGTACTCTTGGTGGAGATCGTGAGGCCAAAGTCATCTCATGCTTTCGAAAACAGATCCATGCTTTCTTGCATGTCAGACTCAGTACTGACATTAAGTGCACAGTCGTCATCAAACAAAAAGTCGTGGGCTGTGCCTTCATGTGTTTTTGTACTGACCTGCAATCTGCGGAGGTTGAATAGGATGCCATCAGTGCGATAACAGAAGCCAGTACCAATGTCACCATCTCAGAAGGTATCTGCGAACATCGCGGAGAACACCATACTAAAGAGGGCGGGGACCAGCCCACAACCTTGCTTCACTCAGTTGTTGTAGACAGGAATACTCACCATCAACTTGCACGCTGGCGTTCGAGTCAGAATCTTCCCAGCAATAGAAAGTAAAGAGGTGCCTTAGTGGTTATCACAGAAGTTCCTGTTCCCTTTGCGCTTGTAAAGGTGGATGATGGAGGCTTCTCTCAGCTCTTGTGGCAGCCTATACTGCTTCCAGATGGTGGTGAAAAGGCAAGTGAGGCTCTCAGTCAGTTTAGGACCATCACAGGCGCAGACCTCTGCAGGAATGGAGTCTGCACCAGGTGTCTTACCAGTGGAGAGACGCTTGATGGCTTTTGTGACTTCTTCTACTTCTACCTTTAGTACTTCAGCCATTGGTGGGTCGTCAATTGGGACCTGGGAAAGACGTTCATTGGTTTCCTCGTTGATGTTTGAGGGACAGTTGAGGACACAGTAGAAGTGTTGCGCCCAGTGCTCAAGAATCTTCTCTTTGTCAGAGATAAAAGTGTTCCTGTCTCCACTGAGAACAGGGGGCGATCTAGACAAAGTAGGGCCGTATACGGCATTGACGGCGGTGTAAAAGTAAAGTTCTTCATATCCTTCCTCTCTGCGGATGCCTGGATGATATCAGCTTGCTGGTTGTACCAGACATCTTGCATGTGGCGGAGTTCTGATTGGACTCTTCTTCTGGCAGCACTAAAGACATCTTTCCTAGGGACAGAAGATGTGTCATTAAGGAGCACACGGTGATGTATACAGTACTTAGTAATATCAAGAGTCTGCAGAGAGCGTCTCGTTGCCTGGGACCAAAGTAAAATGGCAGAAGTTATGACTTCAAGCGCTGCAGCATCAGCCATCGATGCTTTCTCGTATTATATTCTTTATCTCTATGCTCTCACATCAGACACGCCCCTTCAGTACTTCCGGTGCTGTTGTCAACAAATAAGAAACATGACGTGTATGTCAGTCAATGGCGGATGATTCTGAAACACATGTTCAGGGAAGAATCCAAGTAAAAAAGCCAAATGCTGTGCTTAGGGGAATGGCACGCCATCCTAACTTATGTGTCTTCATCGTTGCATTGGTTCTTACAATCATTGCAAACTATGGAGACAGGTGAGTGGATAATATAGAATCTAAATACAAAGACCTCGATCGTGTGTATTCGGATTTCCAAATTGGATTGTAAGACAGATGCCCCAACTAGATTTAGACTAGATCTATGCCCAATGTCAATCGTCAACAACAATTATATTTTCTAGATATCTAGAGTCTAGATCTCCATCTGAATTAGTCAATAGTCCATCTGTTGATCTGTATCCAATATATCTAGATCTAGCTCATCTTGACTCTAGATCAAGATCTAGAGAGAGATAGGCTTAGTCTAGTTAGTCTTAGTGTCAACAAATTGCCTAATTATAAAATCTGGAATTTGATATATTATATAGATCTAGATCTAGATCTATATAGACATCTTCTAATCTGAGCTCAAGACTAGATCTAGCCTACTACTAGATCTAGACTTAGACTTGACTTAGAGATCTAGAATCTACTATATCTAACTAGACCTAGATCTAGATCTATGTAGCCTTACAAAGGAAATCCGAAACCAACAGTAATTCGAACAGTTAGAGTTGGAGACATGTTGGTGTAAGTGTAAGACGCAGGGAACAAATTGCTTTCAGTGTGTCAGTCATCGGTAGCCTAATTACCCTCTCATTTTTATTCGGGAGGAGGCACTTTGCGAGTGAATCGGTCCCTTGCGCTTTGGCTTCATACATATCGGCAAGAGAGAGGTTGCCAGATCTATCTAGGTCCAAAAGTAACCAACATTAGGGAAAATACAAAAGCAATTATTGAGGCTATTATACAGATTTTATTGATATTTTATTATTAACATCTAAATTGAAGCTACTTCTTACCGTCAAACGGACGATTCCTAGTAAAGTGTCAATGGCATCTGAGGGTGGACGTTTAAGTGTGTCAAAAACTAACATATGGCCGCATTATCATATATGGCATACAATTTGTCAATCAGGGTCATCAATCGGGACCCATAAGCTCCATCAGCCAAGTCAATGGGCACAAACACAAAAAAACAAAACAAAAAAAACAAACCAAAACCAAACACACACATACACACACACTCACTGCGATAAAATTTTGGCCACAAAAATATCGACACACACAAACACACACAAACAGAAAATTTGGCTGGAAAAAGCAAAAACCAATGGCAACCCCTCTCGTGCCAATATGAAACTAAAACGTTGGGGACCGATACACTCATAAAGTGCCCAGGATGATTTTCAAAATGGTTCACCCGCCTGATTTTGAAATAGTGGAAATATAGATCTACTTAAGGTTGTAGATGGGACAGAAGACTAGGCAGGATTATTTGCAGTTTGTTAGTTCAATTCCTTAATGTAGGTCTAGTTTTACTGAGGTTTGTGTTTAAATAGTTGTCATATACTATACATATGGGGTTTTTTTTCAGTTTGGAAAAATGTCTCATCATTTGTCTAAAATGAATATATAAGATATGTTATGACAAAAGAGGCTATAGTATATCCTTTGTGATGAGACATTCCCACCAGCAGAAGTCAGAAGTCATCAAGTCTACATTCTAAATATCAGTTTCTAGATCTAGATCTTCTAGAATCTATCCTTTACGATGAGACATTAAAGCCACTTCAGATTCAATTGCCCTATACCTCTATGTAACAAACATTCTTTTTATACGTTTCCATGCTCATTGTGCTACCCTTAAATTAAAAAAGACTGTCAATCCTCATCTCTGAGATTTAATTGGCAAACATGATCTTCGTCAGCTGTTCTACGCCTGGATGCTCCTACCGCACAAGTGATGAAGAGGCTACACTGCTTTCTGCACTGCCTAACATTCATGCGCTCACACTCGTACAAGTTACTACACCACCGTCGCCCAAAATTGACCGCCTGAAGATTGATTTTGGTGTGGAAGAGGAAGATCGGAACAACTTTGTCAGAGTCAGGGTCTGGCATAAATGAGACCACTGCACCAAGCCATTTGTTCCAACTCGCTTCTGAGGCTCCTGACGACCTTTTATGCTTCAAACAGATCCTGAGATTCAGTCATGCCCAGATCAAGACATGCTGGCTGCAATGCGATCGTTTGCAGCTTTTCCAGTCGCCAATGGTGTCTTACGGCCAAGCTTTTATGCAGCTTCAACAGGCACCCGATGAACAGTTCAGAACCTTTGCTGCTAGGGTAAAAGGGAAAGCAGAAACGTGCAGTTTCAAACCATTGCAAACATGCATTTTGCAGAAGATCAGTAACAGCTGATTATACACTCCAGAAACACATTCTCATCTTAACCATTTAGGAAAAGAACAAACAAAAGGAGTTTCATCCAAAAAATTGTCAAATGATAGGCATAGACAACACTCATAATGACCAACTACCAAACACATGATGAAACCTTAGGCTCCACATAGAATGCAACCAATGTATTTGAGTAATCATCAACGAGAAGATGAACTGGAATGACCATATCAACCACCTTAACAACAAGGCCAAAAAAAACACTACGGATCCTAAGCAGACACCTGAAACACTGCATTGACCAGGTGAAAATGAAATTTTTGAGCTACATCTGACTTATCGTGGAGAATGGCAGCTACACCTGGGATCCACACTGGTAGTCAATATATTACCACCAAACTTGAAAAAGTGTAGACCAGAGGAGCCAGATTTGCCACAAATTAACTATACCTAGAGGCATTAGAATGATTGTGGATAATAATAATTAATTAAAAAAATAATAATAATAACAATAATAATACATTTCTAGAGTGCTGTCATATCCCTAAGTAGATGCTCTGAGCCCTGTCCAAATTCTCCACCATACGAAAGTAGGCAAATAGATAAAAAGAGATAAACAACAATTGTTTTATAAAATGATCAGGGTATTAAAAGGGTTGAACAAATAGATGTGTTTTGAATTTTCTTTCAATGTCTCCAGAGACTCAGCTTTCCTCAATTCTGTCAGTAGGGCATTTAAATTTTAGGACCCAAATGTGAAAAGGCACGTACATAGGCATTGAGTTTCACATGGTACTGTTGACAGAAGAGGGTGTTTTGATGGGGATTTTAAATTTCCAGTGGATTTTCTTATTTCAATGAGCTCCTGTAATATCTTGGAGCAGAGAACCCTGAAGACATTTAAGTACAATACTTTAGGGTTTATATTGCACCTGTTTATCAACAAGAAGCCAGTGCAGCTCTCTGAGAAGTGGCTTAGCTTTGTAAAATTTGCGTTTTGCCAAGAACTAAGCGGGCAGCATTGTTTTGCATGGTCTGCAGCCGCTTCAGCTTTCCTTTAGTAATTAAAAAAAAGGGAGTGCAGTAATCTGATTTGGATGGAAGCCATTGAGAGATAGAAAGAACATTAACAAATTATAAAGATTCTTCAAAGGCTTAATAATGAGCCTAAATACCACCAGAAAATTTGAATGAATCCAAATTTAATTTCCAAATCCCACTATCTAGGAGAGACTTACATTTTCATTTCATGCTGCAATACAGCCGCTTTAAAACTGTTTCAGCTAAATTCTGTCAATGAATTTAGGATGATAAGCTGAATAAAACATCCTTGCTCTGTGGCGTTGGCATTGCAGGTAAGAAAATTCTAGAAGCTATAATTTTGGCAGACTAAAGAAATAGTAGTAGGTAAAATGTAGTAGGTCGCTGGCAATCTGGCTCTAATTGAGTTTCTCCTGCAAACACATTTTGTTCCTATTACCGGTTTTGATAGGTTAACGGAAAGGGGTATATCTCAACAAGGCCTGCGACTGTTAACAGCATCATGTTAACAACAAAAAGTCGGGATAGGATGACCTTTTGGCTGAGGACTTATCCCCATTATATGCGATCTCAGTTTTGGAGTCATAAAATACAATTGTTGGGGTTTGGCTTCACTGGGAGCTGATTCCTGCATTGAAAGTCTGCTTTGGATTTTGATGTTCCCATTTTCTTCCATTCTTGTTAGTATCTTTTTCTACACTTTCTTCTCATTTTGTAGAATAGAAAGAACAGTTGCATATATATAGATGGCCAATTTCCAATAGCAAAAGAATACGACATAACAGCTAATATTGGATTGAACGCCATTGAAGCACTGGACCTGGGGAGAGACCTCACTTGGGATCTTGCAGAGGACCGGGATAGAAATATAATTTATTAACACTAACTGCATGCTGTGCATAGGCAATGGTGTGATTGAATGATTGAACATTTTGACAAAGCAGATAGATTGTAAAGAAAATGATGGGTAAGAAGTAGATGTAGGCTTACTAATAGTATTATAGTCAGTATAGAACTAAACATGTGATATGAACTAACCATGGCGGTATGGGTATGAAGTCTGGAGTTTTAAAAGAAAAAACAAAAAAGCATCTTTATTTATTTTAATCAACAACCAGTCAGCTGTGGAATAGCCTCCCTGACCTGATAAAAGACACAACAAACTCAGATGATTTTAAATCCTCATCTTTATTATCTTCAGCAACTGAAGCTGTGGCCTGAACAGGAAAAGAAGAAGAAGCCATTGCTTTTGACGCGGAAAATTCTGTCTTTAGCGGCAGGGCACCTATTCAAAACTGAACCTGACTTAAGTTGCACAAAAGCTGAGTAATTGCCTTACAAACTCTTAGCCTACATGCAAGGCCAAGGACTTGATGCAATAATCCATTGTCAGTGGATCAATGGCCTGTGTGGTTTTAAAATGGAATCAATTGTTCAACAGAGATAGACTTCCATTGTGTGTATGGTCACTCTTCCAGATGGTTTTCATGGTGAATGTTCCTTCACTTTACTCATGCTTGCTGTGCTGAGTACATAAAAGTTGCTGAAGCCCTCTCTGATACAACACTGGTAGATAAATAGGACCACTGTTATAATTGTTTTACTTTTATTGTTCATGCCGTCTGTTTTTATTTTGTTTGCTTTTCTTATCTGAAGGCTGAAAGAGGACAACGGTCGAAAATATTGCACAAACCTTTTATTGAGTAACCCAAATCTTTTTATTTTTTATACTTATAGTCTATATTTATATTTTAAGTATTACATTTTATGGATCTTTATATTCATAATGATAATAATAATGACGATCTGTTATAGCACAGATAGACTGATTTGTTGTCCCATAGAAAACATTTGAAAATGCTTAGCATCAATATTATCTAACAATACACAATTTTGAATGAGAACTGATTAGATCTTAATATTTGTTGTAGCAATTGCATGAAATATTTGCAGCACGCAAACACATTTTGAATGCATTTCACCTCTTGTTTTAAATGAAAGATTTTCATAATGTATTACACAGTTTTTATTTTAACTTTCTCTTCCTTCTTGGAGTATGGTTGCACATCAGTATGGAAAACTTTCATCTGCAAAGACTCTAATTTAGTTCTTGGGAGATGTTTTTGATCATGGCATTAATGTCAATTATAAAGAATATTAGGCCTAAAACCAGTCCCAAGGAGGACATCTTGTTGTCCTAATATTTATCACAGTATATTTAGTTTCTTCTTCTATGCTGAGTTCTATTGATAGGCCAACGTAATTGCCAGTATCTGTTCCATACATGGGACTACAGAAGAAGACTGGGAAAAAAATTATCAACATACATCTTTTATACCTAATATTAAATGCTTATTTAGAATAATTTAAAGAGTAAAATGTGAGGGTGCATTGAAAATAAACATGCAAATGACCACATCTTCATTAAAATAAATTTTTCAAGTTACAGTCACAAAACCCACATTAATGAAACGTTCATTTTATTCCAAACACGATAGTTCAAGTTCAAGTAAAGTTTATTGTCAATTAATGGCACATTGTTGTAGATAATACAGCATCAAGAGAACAGCAAAACACAATGACAATCATAAATAAACAGTCAAGTAATAACATTGTTCACATGATCATGCGTACACGCACACACTTTCGCACACACACACACACCTACATACATACACACTCACACACCGCTGCAATAAGAAAGCAAAGTTCGCAGATATTTGAAATGCAAAGCATTCAATAAACATGCATGTGGCAGAATTGTTAAATGGAGACCAATAATGGTCTTACTAATCATTTGAAGGCATTGGGCAAAGTATTGGAAATGCAATGTGATCTAAATCATAACCTTAATAACCTTGCCCTCGATTAAATCACAATGCCTGTAGCGGGAATCGAACCCGCGACCTTTCGGTTGTGAGCCCAACCACTATTCACTGGCGCACTGAGACGATAAAAAAGTCTCTGCTCTCTAGCCCTCGAATACGCCTCAATGTCTCATCCCCTCCAACAGGTCTTACCTACCCTCCAAGCCTGCATTCCCGATAGTACTCACGAGGCGATCTTATTCCTTTTCCTGGTTGTACTCAGTCAGAAGGAAAGGTTTGGAGTTATCTCCCGCCCTACCGACCAGTTCTACTATCTCGGTCTGAAAGCCACCCACACCTCCATCAATCTGTCTTGGCAACGTGGATTGTTTTTCTTTCTTTCCCTCGCTTTCCTTTCTTTCATTCCATTTCCGCTTTTTCTATCTTTCATGAAAGCTTCTCGTCCTTCACCTAACCGACTTGTCAATGACTTGTTTGTGTGTTTGGTGTTTTAGGGCTCTTTTCGACTGTAAGTACTTCCTACAGTATTCACCCCTCTGTATTAGGGGTGATTGATGACTCATTTCCTCCTCCTCAGCCACCACCACCTCTTTCGCATCCAACACTATATCTAATTCGCACTCTCTACCTCCAACTCTCTTCCCCTCCCTCTCTCTCTCTCTTTCATATTCTCTCTCTCTTTCTCTCTTTCTTCTCTCTCTCTCAATTTATCCATCTATCTATCTATCTATCTATCTATCTATCTATCTATCTATCTATCTATCTATCTATCTATCTATCTA
>JAOWAY010053452.1:0-11764 GCA_028565895.1 Goniobranchus geometricus
AGACTGAGAGAGAGAGAGAGAGAGAGAGAGAGAGAGAGAGAGAGAGAGAGAGAGAGAGAAAGGGGGCGGTAGACTGACTATATACTTTTTTATATCATGACAGGTTAGACACAGTTTAGGGTCAAAGGTCCTGATAAACTGATAAAGACAGAACTATTTAGAACTTTATTCACAACTTGACTTGTCTTTATCTTTGAAATTTAGTACCAACATCTTGAAAAGGTTTTTAAAATAGGCAATCTTAATCTTACTAGACACACTTATCATTTATAGGTTTTACTTTTTCATTGAGAAGTATGATAGCTCACTGAATGAATTTGCCCGACAGAAAGAAAAACTGATGGACATTTCAGATTCTACTTAACATAAAACATCGAATCAGTTGTCAGATAATTACTGTTAATGTTAAGCCATTGACCAGCAATATCTGTGGATGCAGGATTTTCCTTGCACAAATTCAAGTAGCTGACAATGAGGGGGAAACAATTTTGATTAAGAAATTAAAGAAAATAAAACAAAACAAAAAACAAAAACAAAATGGTAAGAGTAATCTTAAAATCACTTCTGTGAAAACTGCTGCTACAGAGCATTTCCATTCCATTTTTGAAAACTCCCATGTGAAGCCTGAGTTAATGCATTCTGTCAGTATTTTTATCATTTGAATTGCAAACAAATATTCTTTTTCACTGACATCACCTTTTGATAGGAAAGGTCTCCTTTGTCAACAGTAACTCCTATTTATTGCAGTATAGTTCGGATTTCT
This sequence comes from Goniobranchus geometricus, assembly GCA_028565895.1. Lineage (NCBI taxonomy): Eukaryota > Metazoa > Mollusca > Gastropoda > Nudibranchia > Chromodorididae > Goniobranchus > Goniobranchus geometricus. The sequence continues at coordinate 764 of JAOWAY010053452.1, forward strand.
CAAGAGTTTGATTTTGATTTAGAATTTTGCTTATAATATCTTTCTCTTTTTACTTTTCTGTACATTTTCTCATATCATGCACAATTTCATAGAACACTTTTCTAACTTGCAAAATGGGTTTCTGTGAATCTTCTTTTATCTGCATAAATGTTGTTTTTACATTGAATTGACAGTTTATGATATTCATTCCTGCCCAGAGATAGGTAATGTGATATTATCATGTGAAATGAGCAAGTCTTAAGGCATTTAAAGGTTACCACCTATACTTTGAGCCCTTTAACCTGTAATCTAATCATAAAAAATTTAAATTAGTGGTTCCACATTACCTTGATTGTGGTCATTCTTCTGGTTTTACTAACTAAAGATGAGGATCAGCTGAAAAGTAATACCTTTTTTAAAATTGTTAAAAGTCTTTGATATAGTTATTTAAATCATAATATCAAATTCATGTTTGAATTATTTCCTGCTTAGTCAAAACAAAACTAAGATAATAATAATAATAATAATAATAATAAAGCACATTTATATGGCGCTTTTACAAAAAGCTCAAAGCGCAAATTAGACAACACAAGCACAAAAACATCTTGTATCTATATATTTGCAAAACAAAGGGCGCTAGCACAGGTGTATTTTGAAAAGGTGAGATTTTAACTCAGACTTAAATTGCTTTGAGTCTTTGATCTGTCGAATGGGAAGTGGAAGGGAGTTCCAAATGTGAGGAGCTACATATGAAAATGATCTTTCCCCATAGGTTTTAGTTATCACCCTAGATAACAAACAAATCCTTAGAGATTATGATATGGTCTCCGAAATTAAATTGACATAAAAATGGGTTAGAAATTTCACTGATTAAGGCCCTAATTGAATTGTATTTCAAACTTTGTGATTGCTTTTTGTTTTGTTTTTGTTTAAATTACTGCCATCAATTATGATTGTAGCATTTGAGACTCTCAAAGGCAACTGATAACATGCTCGAAGCCTTCGTATTAGTCTTGATAATGAAATCCTTTATCATGGCATTTCTTTCCCATGCCCAAATAATAGGACAGATTCTTCAGAGCAAGTCAACTTTCAAACACCTTCAGTATCATTCTTATCTTGTTTCATCAACCCCCCCCCCCCACACACACACACACACACACACTTTAAACTGCAAATCAAATGAATTAATTTTAAAGAAGACTGCAAAATTGAAGCAGCCATATGATCATGGTATAAGTTCGGGCCTTATAAGCCAATCTGGCTAGGAAAGAATTACTACGTCTTTCATTGGTTGGCTCTTTCCCATGACGATCTAATCTTTGTAATGATGACAGGACTGAAGTAGGCAGCCAGTCAATATCAACCCCATATATGACCTTCAGTTGTCAACAGTAGCTTAAATATGTACCACATACTTCTAGCTCCACCATTTCTTCATTCCCCCATCCATTGTGCCTATTTCTAGGTCCACCATTTCTTTGTTCCCCCATCCATTGTGCCTATTTCTAGGTCCACCATTCTTCGTTCCCCCATCCATTGTGCCTATTTCTAGGTCCACCATTTCTTTGTTCCCCCATCCATTGTGCCTACATTACAGTCTTACTGACGGAGTTATGGCAGCTTATTTAGCCAAACCATATCAATTTCCTTCTCTCAGATATTTTGAGTAAAGTTTCTGGTAAATGAGTCTTTTGACTTCATCTCAGACATACTTGCTCTTTTCCTTGAGGAAAGTTTGGTACTCCGTAATACGGCCGTGCAGGAGCACCGAGCCCCTTTCAACCTAACTTGAGCTGCGGTTATACCAGGACCCATCTTGCTTCAAATCCAGAGAAAGATGCGGCTTGATCACGACCGGATCATCAGATGATGTGATACTTTGTGTACACATCTTATTTTTATTAAGTTTCTGAGTCATTTATTTTCAAAAACTTGACTTCTCTGTCCTGATTCTACAAGAGCACACTTCCTTTGTGCTCCAAGCTCCTCAAAATATAAGCATTCAGTTTTACCCATTTACTGATTGTAAATTTGTTATCTGAGGAGGGATGACTTTTATATTTTGTTTTTTTTCAACTTTTCACAACAGATTATGTGGTTATCCCCCTTTCTATGATGAAAACGATGCTGAACTTTTCAAGCAGATCCTTAAAGCACAGTATGAATTTGACTCACCTTTTTGGGATGAAATTTCTGAATCAGGTTAGTCCAGCTGAAGAAAAGTGTTTATGAGAGAGACAACATCAAGAACCTTTTGATTATGATGTATTATTGGCGTAAAAGATAGCACATGCTCTATGGTCGCAGCCTTCCTAACTTTTACTGCCTTTCCATTTGTATGTTTAAAATACTGTGGGCTCTATCAAACTATTTATGATATATTTTTAAGAGATGAGAATTGTTTTACTGTAGATGAACACTTTTTTTTCCCCAAAAAAAAGCTGAAAGCGTTGAGTTTATGTAGTTAAGTACGTTTGTAGCTTCAAAAAAGCCCAGACTCTTAGTAGGCTTTACCTCTTGGAAAAGTCTCCATAGATATTTTTTCTTCGTCTTTTAGAATCCCTTCATTGCCTACCTTTTAAGTCATAGATTGACTATAGAATTTCCCTGATGGTTTTTAGATATCTTGACAATCCTGGTTCCTTTAAGATATAGAGATGACTTACAACCTCTGTCTGTCCCTGAGGCCCCATAATTTTGGAACCAGCTTCTATAGGATAGAAATGTTTTGTCTTCTGGCTTCAAAATTCAAATTAGCTCCCTACCTTTGAAACAAATTTTGTGTTGATACCTGTGTCTTGGATAGGCCTTACACAACAACAGCCAGATCCATGGAAACTTGGTACCAATTGTGACCTGTAGCTAGTTAAAAAAAATAAGCAGATGACTATTGAAAGTGCCATGTTAATGAATATTGATACAACACTGACATTCATGTCGCTTATCTCTCCTAGGAAGAAAATTATGAACAATATGCATTGAATAAGATTATTCATACTTGCCAAAGGTGATAGGTTTTTTTTTTTTTATATTGAATTCATCATCATTCATAGCTTATCTTGTATGGGACGTGACTTCCCAAATTTTCCTTTGGAACATTACTCTTTCGGCAAGTAAGGGAAAAAGACATATAAGATTGTTCACCTCTCATGTATTTTTCTAATATTTTCTTTTATTCACTCAATAGTAACACCCTCCCACTTTTACCCAGTCTTGGTGGATTTGATCCCCATCCATTCTTCCACATCTTGCACCCACCTTAGTGGTGGATGTCCTCTTCCTCTTTTTCCTTCTTCTTTGGCTTCCATCATGTGATATTGATAATTACAGAGAAAAGCAATGATTAACAGTAAAATCACATTAATATAAATGTGTTTATAATATAAACGTGTTTAAGGAAGGGCATGATTATCTTAATGGTTCTTTGAAAAAGATGGAGTTGGTTTTAGAGATTATTAGAATGTGAGAGAAAGTTAGAGAAGTAGCAAAGATTCATTTAATAACGATGCAAGAGCATAAGTGTGAGACAGATTTGAAGGCTTAGATTTACATTTAAAATATTTTCTTTCCCTTTCAGCCAAAGACTTTATTAGACATTTGATGTGCAAGGAGCCAAAGGAAAGATATACATGCAAACAGGCCATCGCTCACCCTTGGTAAAGAAACAGATCAGTTCAAATGGATATCATTATAGTCTTGCTATTTGATCTGATCTTATATGTCTTTTAGGGATGGGGTGAGAATTTACACATTAAAATGATAAAATATAAAATGATAGGGACAAAGATGAGCTTCGTAGTCTGTGTCCCTGCAAAAGAGCAGATTACAGAAAAAGATTGTGTAAGTAGTTTGGCAATGACAGAATCAATATTTCTAGCCTAATAAAATGTGTCAATTTCAATCCAATCAACAGTGACATCATTTTTCTAAAGATAACAGCAGTTACTCAAAATAGGACAGACTTGCTTTGGTTTGTTTGTTAATAATCAACGAGGGATGAATAATGAATAGACATCAAGCTAGTTGTGTCTTGGCATAATAATATTGTTTCCATTTTCTCATGTGCAAGAGATGAAAGTATGGAGCTTAAATTAACTTATTTGGAATGAGAAAGCAAAACTATAGGACCTAGGAACATGAAAGTTAATTTGGCTTTAAAACTTAAAGGTTGCATAAATTGTGCTGATATAAACACTGTTAGTTTGAGGATTTTTAAGCTAATGAGCCTGAGAGAGCCTTTGTAAGAAAATACAGAATCTATACTTGTTTTTCGTTTATCTCAATAATATAATGACAACTTTTGTCATTATTGCTCTCTTGTTGATGGAAGAAGAAATTAATTGCTGTGCCTAATTTTTGAAGACGAAAGTTCAATATAATAGTTTGTTGCTTTGGATTTTGTTTGATTGTAGATTGGCTTTTGAAATGCTTCAAGTCAGTTTCATATTCTGCTTCTTTTATTTTGAAAATTATTTTGTGTGTGTAGAGATTCCAAATGTCCCTCAAAATGTTGCTTGTTTGTCCTCTTTAACAATTAATTACTGAAAATGAATTGATGTTTGTTTATGGGAGGGTTTTTTGTTGTTGTTTTATTTAAAAGTTTAGAGGAATAGAAAAAAAACTCAACAGATTCGTTAACTCTACTTTATTGTACCAACAGGATATCTGGAAATGAAGCCTTGGATAAGAACATTCATGCATCTGTTAAGGCTCAAATGCTCAAGACATTTGCTCGTACAAAATGGAAGGTGAGAATTTGGTCATCAAATCTGAGAGAGGAGATCCATAGCCATCACTTTATATTACATTGAAATGTATTAATAAAGGGACCAGACTTCGTTCAAACTGCTTTCAAATGCTATGAAATGCATATTGAGTGATCATATAACAATAAAAATATGTTCATGAAATTCAGAACTCAAATCATAATTTGTTAACAATGTGGAGCTATTTACCAATGGCTATCTTATAATATTAACAATCTAAGAGCTTAGGTAAAACAAACAAACCAAACCCTCTTCATCCAAGTTTTGGGTGCAAGTTTGTCTTGAAAGCAATCTACACCTGATGGGTGTAAGTTTTCCTGGAAAGAAATCTTCACCTAGTGCATATTAGTTTGGAAAACAATCTTCACCTGATGGGTATAAGTTTGTCTCGAAAGCAATCTACAAATGATCGGTGTAAGTTTGCCTGGAAAGCAATCTTCACCCGATGGGTGTAAGTTTGCATGGATAGCAATCTACACCTGATGGGTGTAAGTTTACATGGGTGTAAGTTTGCATGGATAGCAATCTACACCTGATGGGTGTAAGTTTGCATGGATAGCAATCTACACCTGATGGGTGTAAGTTTGCATGGATTGCAATCTACATTTGATGGGTGTAAGTTTGCATGGATAGCAGTTTATACTCGATGGGTGTAAGTTTGCCTGGATAGCAATCTACACCTTGCCTGGATAGCAATCTATACCTTGCCTGGATAGCAATTTATTCTCCATGGGTGAAAGTTTGCCTAGATAGCCATCGACAACTTATGTTGAAAGCAATCTACAACTGATAAGTGTAAATTTACCTGGATAGCAATCTACACTTGATGGGTGTAAGTTTGCCTGGATAGCAATCTACACAACCTACAAGTGATAGATGTAAGTTTGTGTGGAAAGCAACCTACAACTGATGGATGTAAGTTTGTGTGGAAAGCAACCTACAACTGATGGATGTAAGTTTGCGTGGATTGCAACCTACAACTGATGGATGTAAGTTGGTGTGGAAAGCAACCTACAACTGATGGATGTAAGTTGGTGTGGAAAGCAACCTACAACAACTGATGGATGTAAGTTTGTGTGGAATGCAACCTACAACTATGGGTGAAAATTTATGTGGATTGCAACCTACAACTGATGGTTATAAGTCAGTGTTGATAGCTAATTTTACCAGAAGCTGAGTTATTGAATTGCCTGGAAGTTGGAAGATCTGAAGTGGATTTGACTCTCATCCAAAGTTGGACAAGTTGATCTGATGGAATACGTTGTTTTTTTTTAATATTCCCATGAGTAATATGAAAGAAAGAAAAAAAGAAGAAAAGATTTCAATTTTGTCTAAGATTTGTTGTAACGATTGTTAATTTTTCTTTTTTACAAACATGATCAAAGCAATTAATAGACAATCAATGAATATTTCATTGTCTTTACCTTAGGAACATTGACTATTAATTTTCACTTTCATTTTTGTGTCTGTTTAAAATAGTCAATTAATAATAATAAAAAATTGTAATAAAAAGATTATGACTAACAAACGAAATATCATTCTAATGCAACTATTGTTCATCTCAAGCACTGCAATTAATTGAAATTTGTTAGTCATGACTATTCTAAATTGTTTTGTTTGAATGATATTCTGAGCTTGCCGCATGAAAAAGTATGGTCATATCTGAGTTAGGCTAAGGGATTGGCAGTGGAAGGGGCACTCTTATGTGTAGTCTTTCCTTTCTGTTTCTTTTTTACAGCAAGCCTACAACGCCACAGCTGTGATTCGGCAGATGAAAAAACTGGTGGTTAATAAAGAGGAAACTAGTAGTAGTAGTAACCACACCAAGCAATGAGGATGACAACAAGTATTATTTCGATTCATATGAGAGCTGAGGTGCTGGACTCTCTTTTCCTTAGGACATCTTATCTTCCCAAGACCTCCAGCCATTTTTCAAGAGTCTCTGAGCATACACAGATGACAGGAAACACTCCGTCTGCCATTCTGGGAAGGACTGGCTTTCCTCGGTCAATGGATCAGAGGGGGCAAATGAATGCTGGTGCAGGGAGGAAAGAGGAGCAGGTTGACAGCCGACACATAACTCTGTGACACGGATTTTTTGATATTTTATGGCACAGGTATATTGGACAGTGCTAGCATTCTTTCAACAACTTGGAGCCAGTGTTGTTGTGTACAGAGTTACTTCAGATTTCTTCTTGGTTTTTTTTTTTTGTTTTTGCTTTTTTTTCTTCTCCTTCTACAGGTTTATTTTTGTTGACTTTTTTCCCCCCTCCCATATTTGACATCTTCTTGATGTTCTTGTGATTATTCGACAATATTTTTTTTGAGTGATGCTCATGTTATTATTGAAAATACAAACAACAACAGCAACAACAAAACAAAACAAAACACGAAAAAAACAACTGAAAAATAAACGAAAGACATGAAACAGAAGCATGCAAACACACAAATCCAACTATTGTTATTCCTAAGAGGATAAAAGTCATGGAAACATGATAATGATAATTAATTGAAATGTGATGAAAAATGTCTTGCCCCTTTCTAGGGTAATATGCATGAGTGAATATCTGAGAGGGTTGAATGGAGGTAATGAAGAAAGATATTGCTTGTATGCCTGTACGTCTGATAACTCTAATTACATTCAAATTCATTTTCTAGTAACAGTGACCTCACTGCTGTATTGTTGCATATGGCCGTATGGTTTATCTCCCTGAAAGATTCTCATGTTCATGCATTATTTTTTTTTTTTTTTTTTTTCTTTAAGTGTAGTTAAAGAAAATAGAAGAGTCATCCAAAAAAAACCCCACACAAAACAATGGATATGAATAAAGGAATGTGAAATCCTTTCAAGAATTATTACATGGTTGTGAGTGAGGCATAACAGTCAACATAACAGGCTGTCAAATTGCGGGTTATTCTTCTGGGTCTAATATTTGGTGGGCAATACAGCTGTAAATATTATATTGTTGTTTTGTAGTCATTACTATTATTATTATTGCTATTATTAGTAGAAGTATATTATCATATCGTTATCATTGTTATTAAAATGTCTTCTACTAATCATTTCTTCAACTCATTCCCATCTGAGTTTCCTTTTCCAAATATAGGCTCATGATGCAGTATGATTTAATTTTGTATACTACTGGTGGCAGGATATACATCCCATAAAGTATAAGTTTTCTTACAGGTAGTCTAAGTAGATTAAACCACAGATAGCATGTTATCATTTTCTGTTGGAAATAATTGTACAAGCCTTGGGAAAATTACCATCTGCCTCTTCCTTTCCTTGGAGTATAAATATTCTTGCATAGATAATATGTCTCTTTTGGGTTTTTTCTCCTTAACACTTAAGATTGAAACTTGTCTCAACTAAAGAGTCTCTGTTGAAAAGGTTCAGTTCCCAGTTCTGAGTTCAGTACTAGATCTACAGATAATTGGTATGAGACAATCTGGACAGTTGGGATTTTTTCACATCTAATTCTACTCAGCTATTAAGGTGTCTGTACACTTTAGCACAGTCACTTTTAATGAGTCTTCATATTTTGGCCTCAGATGTCAGTGTTTGAAGTTTGTTTTTGGATTTTGATCAGAGACATGGTGGAATCAGGGTCCTGCTGGCCTGGTCTAGTCCAAAAACACACGTCATAGGCAATGTCTCTTTACTCACTTAACTGACTCTGCTCATGTTTGACTTGTAGAAGTTTGTCATTACTTTACATGAAAATTATTTTCAGACCAAAAGTATGTTGTTTTTTTTTTCTTTTGTTTCATTAATACCCCTTAAGATTCAGTTCCCATGACATTTGTAATGTCAAAACAAAAGACATCACCGAAGTTTCACCCTTACATTTTAGATTGGAAAAATCCACCTCCAGACAATTATCACAACCAAGTCCATTTTCCTGGTTTTAAATGCCAAAAAAAAAAACAAAAAAAATTAAATAAATAAAGTAAATTCTGCCATACAATACAACCTCATTAACCTACTGTTCCAAGCATTTTTCACAGTTTATTGCTCAAATAAAAGTAGTCATAATCTAAAGAGGAAGAAGGCACATGAAGAGAGTGATGCTGTGGAAGATCACAATTGTTTTAGGATTGATAGAACAGCAGCCGTAGAAGGAAATGAATAAATATAAAAGTTCAGAAAGTCAGTTTGCTCTCAATACTTTTGAATGTTTTTCTTCTTCTTTTTTTTACTTTTAGTGGGGAAAAACAAGCGAATGAAGTACAACACATTTACTCAGTGTCCATTTTTCAGGAGTAGATTGTTCAGATTTTTTCTGATTTCAGAATTATTCACATCTGTAAAGTAAATACTTTGCTTAGTGTATTTCATATTTGCCAGTATGACTTATCTGTACTTGAGGAATATTGCTTTTGAAATTAAGAATGCAGAGAAGCAAAGAGAAAAAGCGTGCACCAGCATTATCAGATCAAGATCAAGATGATAAGTTGCAAAAGGCATTGCTGCCCATATCTGCAGATCTCTACATTTTCCTTTCATTCAATCATCCATCTTCTTTATGGTGACATATGGTCACCATTAAAAAAATGTCAATAATTGCTCATATGCATTCATACATAAAGTTAGAAAGATATGACATACACACAGCCTTTCAAAGATTATTTTGAGATCTTTCACACTTTTAAAATTGTCAAATTCCGACATTGATTGTTTTGATATATGATATTTTAATCACAGAGTGATCAGCTGTGCTGAAGTCAACATTTGCATAAATTGTCTAAATTATCTGAAAATTTATACTCATGAATTTTCAGGTCCTAGATATTGAGAAAACTATTTACTGTCAAATTATTTTTGGAAGGCAGACTTGAATCAACCTCTTCTGTGAAAATTCTGCATAAGTAAACTATATATATTTTTTTTTTTTTTTTTTTTATGCATTCATCAATTTTCAGCATTTCACCTCCAGCTGAATTCTTCTATTCCTATATTCTATCTTTGCCAGCAGTTATATTCATATTTTGTTCTGTCACTCTTTCTTGCGATGTAACGTCTATCATGTTTGCATTATCTATCAACCATTTCTCCTTGGAACAATTGTAACAACTTTGGATGAGATTTACATTTTTATACATTATACATAACCTTATGCGCACTTTGTGATTGGACACATTTCATTGTTGTTTTCATGCTTCCTCTTGAACTCGACCAATCAGCATTGCAGAAAATTTTCTTTGGTTTTTCTTTTCATTCCTTATTTATCCTTCCGACATTCATTCCTTTTTTTTCCTTGACCGTTATTTTCTTCATTTCTTCCTCAGATTTTCTGGCGTGCACTCCTTGCCATAAGCATTGTCTCCTAAATAGTATTAAATGTACACTTTTTTCCTCTTTTCTTTTTTTCAAATAAATTTTCATGTGTTTTGTTCCATCTGCAGTGTATTTAAATATGAAAACTATTTTAACGCATATTTCATCATTCCATGTTGGGGTTTAATTTTTCTCTGTCGTTGGGGGAAAAAAAGGCTGTTGATATGTATTCAATTGTACCTGTGTATCAGTATGAATATGAAGGTGTGTATTAAAACCCAATGGCTTGTGAATGATCCTCACTTAATTTTTGTTAATTCCAAGGGTAATGTAAACATTGAGTTTGTTTTGAGTAATTGGGAGTTTCATATGAGTTTTGCTAAGTCCCATAGCACAATATGCACAAGGCTTTCATCTTTTTGAGCTTCGGGTTCTTCTTCATATGTACGTACCGACTGACTCAGTTGCTTAGACTGGGTATTGTTCTCATTACGCATGTCTGTTGTTTATTTTAACGACATTCAGGGTTTGTTTTTTGTTGGGTTTCTTTCTCCTCCCCTTTAGTTTTGTTATTGTTTTAATTGTAATAAGGTGACTCTCTTTGTCTGGGTTTTTTTTCTTTCGTTTTGTGGTAGGTTTTTTTGCATTGCATATTTGAACTGTTTCATTGTGATACAACTTGTCATATCAAAAATGGCTTTGATCTAATTTTGGATTGAGACATAATCACTTAAATTTTATCAGCTTTTTGTTTTTTGTTTTTGTTTTTGTCTTTTCTTTCCTTTTGGGAGGGGCTTTTGTGCTGTTTTGTGTTTTTCTTTGGGGTTGTTGTTTTTTTTTTTTTTTTTTTTTTTTTTTTTTTTTTTTTTTTTTTTGGGGGGTTTTTTTTTTTTTTTTTTTTTTTTTTTTTTTTTTTTTTTTTTTTTTTCTTTTGTTTTGTTTTTTTTGGTCGATGTTCTTATTTTTCGATGCGGT